>PVJI01002694.1:0-139644 GCA_004026765.1 Micronycteris hirsuta | reverse complement strand
GCTTTCTCCGAATTTAGCTGTCAGAAGACAAGGAAAGCAACTGATCAGAATTTAAATCGTTCTTACATTAAATTTTTGTAGGTTAGGCAACTGCAGTTTCTTTGATCTTTCCTCTTAGGACCCATTTCCAATTACTTTTTATTTCAAACAAATCAAATGATTATGGCTGACCAAAACTTGCTAGTCTTAAGTGGTAAGATTAATGGTTTTTGCATGTATTCTGTGTTTCATAAAGCCTCTTTGGGATTTTAAATTAATGATTATATATCCTTACTACATAATTCTAGTTTTTGAGTATAAAATAAAGTATATGAAAAATATAAACTGAAAAGAATGAACTTTACAGTGCTACTGTTTGTTTACCATTTTTTTCTATGGAAATTGAATATACTATCTAGTGTTACTACATTGGCCACAGAAAGAGAAAGCTTAAACTCTTTTTACAGTTGTTGCATTTCTATTTATAACTTGGGATTTTAATTGATAGTCAACATGTTACCAGACATTGAGAAATAGTTATAAAGCATGTATCATTAGAGTAGGTATTTTTTTTTAAGATTTTATTTATTTTCAGAGAGGGGGAAGGGAGGGAGAGGAGAGGGAGAGAAACATCAGTTGGCTGCCTCTTATACAACCCCAACCAGGGACTCAGCCTGCAACCCAGGGGTATGCCCTAACTGGGAATCGAACCAGCTACCTTTCTAGTTCACAGGCCAGCACTCAATCCACTGAGCCACACCAGCCAGGGCTAGAGTAGGTATTTTTCATTTGTTTTATTTTTTTAAAGATTTTATTTATTTATTTTTAGAGAGAGGGTGAGGGACAGAGAAAGAGAGGTAGATAAACATCAGTGTGTGGTTACCTCTCACGTGCCCCCCACTGGGGACCTGGCCTGCAACTCAGGCATGTGCCCTGAGTGGAATTGAACTGGCGACCCTTTGGTTTGCAGTCCTGCACTCAATCCACTGAGCCACACCAGCCAGGTCTAGAGTGGGTATTTTTTAAATAAATGTTTTGCTAAAATATGTTTTTCCTTTCTGAACTTTTTTATTTAAAAAATATTTTATCATTCTTTTTCATGAGCCTCAAATAGCAAAGTAAAATTTAACAGCAATTGATTTAATGAATGAGAACAGACTCTCATTTTAAATGACTTCTCAAAGGTCTGTGACTCTGCTTCTTCTGGAGCATTTTGCTTACTTGCCTGCAGGATATTTGTCCCAAAATAAATATTGTGTCTGTTTATATACCATCCACAATTTGGCAGAGTTTAGAGGACTCCTTGATCTTAACTGTGAGAAATCCTATTCAAGCTCAACAAGTTCCTTCTCCTCCTTTGGCATTCCAGTTGCTTCAAATAAAAGATATCTGTGGTAAAGCTTTGGAATGTGATTTTCCCCTAGAGAAACTGAAGCAACTTTACAACTAACTTGTCAGATCTAGATTTTAAGTATTTCAGTTCAACTAAAATATGAAGTATATTTTTCAGCACTTAGTTATCAATACTTCAGTGCATTAAAATAAGTAATCTGGATTTTTAAAAATAATGTTTTAAGTATAATAACAATTATAAAATTTAGAACGGGAAGCCCTGGCTGGTGTAGCTCAGTGGATTGAGCACGGGCTGGGAACCAAAGGGTCCCGGTTCGATCCCCAGTCAGGGCACATGCCTGGGTTGCAGGCCAGGTCCCCATTGAGGGCCATGTGAGGAGCAACCATACATTGCTGTTTCTCTCCCCCTCTGTATCCCTCCCTTCCCCTCTCTCTAAAAATAAATAAATAATATCTTTAAAAAAAATTTAGAACGGGAAGTCTTATGCTTACATATTTATTTATTTTAAATTTTATTTCATTTATTTTTTTAAAGATTTTATTAATTTTATTTTAGAGAGAGGGGAAAGGAGGGAGAAAGAGAGGGAGAAAAACATCAATGTGTGGTTGCCTCTTGCACGCCCCCAACCGGGGACCCGATTGGCATCCTGGGCATGTGCCCTGACTGGGAATCGAACCAGCTACCCTTTGATTCACAAGCCAGTACTCAATCCACTGAGACATACCAGCCAGGGCTTATGCTTACATTTTTAAAGAAAAGCTTTTATTTCAATAATTTTTAAAAAATATTTTATTTATTTATTTAGAGAGAGGGGGAGGGAGGGAGAAAGAGAGGAAGAGAAACATCAGTGTGTGGTTGGTTGCCTCTCATCTGGACCCCAATAGGAACCTGGCCCGCAACCCAGGCATGTGCCCTGACTGGCAATTGAACCAGCGACCCTTTGGTTTGCAGCCCGTGCTCAGTCAACTGAGCTACACCAGCCAGGGCTTATTTCAATAATTTTTAAATCTAAGAAGGAGAATTGACTGGCTTCATGAACAGATAAGAATGTTCAAAAATTAAGATGTCATGTTTTAGTACCTTCCAGTTAGTTACATTAATTTACATAGAATGGTAAATGTACCTCCGAAGTATCTGAAGGTTATATATTCTCTTTTTCCCTTCTTCTGAACTGCATTTTTGCCTGGATTTACTTTTTAGTGTAAAGGTAAATTTTCAGTTATGGCCTTATCTAAATTACATATTCCAAGTTAGAGAAGATAGAAAAATATGTCTGAGAGGAACATCCTTAATTGTTCCCTTCCTTGCTTCTACTTTTTACCCCAATATTTTTTAATGATTAATTCAGACACTGCAGGAATTAAAAATCTTTGAAATGTTAACAACTGGAAAAATTAATTTTTGAAAAAGGCAGCTATATCCTAGTTTTATTGCTTCCCATTTTCTCTCGTAATTAAATTAAAAAAATATTTATTTGTATTCTCTGATTTTTTTTTTTTTTTTAAGATTTTATTTACTTACTTTTAGAGAGAGGAGAAGGGAGGGAGAAAGAGAGGGAGAGAAACAGCAATGTATGGTTGCCTCTCACATGGCCCTCACTGGGGACCTGGCCTGCAACCCAGGCATGTGACCTGACTGGGAATCGAACCAGGACCCTTTGGTTTCCAGCCCGCGCTCAATCCACTGAGCTACACCAGCCAGGGCTCATAATTAATTTTGTAAAGATCAGCATTATTGATGTATAATTTATATACAACGAAATTCACCTATTTTAGGTGTACAATTCTGTGACACATGCATATAGTCAGTGGTGTAACTACCACCACAATCAAGATATAAGACATTTTCATAACTTAAAAATTACCTCGTGCCCTGGCTGGTGTAGCTCAGTGGGCCTGCAAACCAAAAGGTCACTGATTTGATTCCCAGTCAGGGCACATTCCTCGGTTGCAGGCCAGGTCCCCAATTGAAGATGCACAAGGGGCAACCACACATTGATGTTTCTCTCCCTCTCTTTCTCCTTCCTTTCCCCTCTCTCTAAAAAATAAATAAAAATAAAATCTTTTTTAAAAAAGAAGTTACCTCGTGCCCCTTTGCAGTCTGTCCTCTCACCCCCTGGTCCAGGCAACCGTAGACATGCTTTCTATTACTATAGTTTTGTCTTTTCTAGGATTTCATATAAATGGAATAATATAGTAAGTAGTCTTTTGTGTCTAGTTGTCATTTAGCAACATGCTTTTCAAATTTATCCATTTTGTATGTATAATAGTTCATTCTGTTTTATTACTGTTTTTTCATTGTGTGAATATGCCACATTTTGTTTATCCATTTACCAGTTTATGGCCATTTGGGTTATTTCCCCTTTTTTGGCTATTGTGAATAATGCTGCTTTGAATTTTTACACAAGTCTCTTATGTGGGCATATGCTTACCTTTCTCTTGGATAGATATGTGGTATTTGAATTACTGGAGCATTTTATGAATATAACTTTTTAAGAAACTGCTAAACTGGCCCTGACTGGTGTGGTTCAGTTGGAACTTTGTCCTGTACAGCAAAAGGTGAGCAGGGGGGGAGGTTCAATTCTTGGTCAGGGCACATATTTAGATTGCAGGTTTAGATCCTTAGTCGAGGCACATAGGGGAGGTGGCGGTGTTTCTCTCTCACACTGATCTTTCTCTCTTCCCCTTCACCTCTTTCTCTCTAAAATCAATAAATATATTTAAAGAAAAGAAAATAAACCATGGGGGAAGCAGAGCATAAGGGGATTAAATGGTAATGGAAAAAAAAATACAATAAAGATTGAATAAAAAAAAAAACTGCTCTGGCTGGTGTGGCTCAGTGGAGTGAGTGCCTACCTGCGATCCAAAGGGTTGCTGGTTCGATTCCCAGTCAGGGCACATGCCTGGGTTGCGGGCCAGGTTCCCATTGGGGTCCAGATGAGAGGCAACCAACCACACACTGATGTTTCAGTTAGGGGCACGTGAGAGGCAACTGACTGATGTTTCTCTCCCTCTCTTTCTCCCTCCCTTCCCCTCTCTCTAAAAATAAATAAATAAAGTCTTTTAAAAATAAATATGACTCATAAAAGTAAAATCTCTTTAAAAATAAATAAACCTGACTCATAATAAAACTTCAGTTGCAAAAATCTCATGAAGAATTTATATTTAGAATACATAAATCTCTTACATCTCAATAATAACCTGATACAGGAAAATGGGCAAAGGATGTGAACAGACATATCATCAAAGATACATAAATGGCAAATGAGCACATAAAACATGTTCAGTATCACAAGTCACTAAGGAGATGCAAATTAAAGCCAAAATGAGATACCACTACACACTCAATAAAATAGCTAAAATCAAAAAGACTGGCAGTGCAAAGTGTTAGTAAAGTGTGAAGTAACTGGAATTTTCATAACGGGGAGTGAGAATACAAAACTGTACAGCCACTTTACAGAACAGTTTAGTGGTTTCTTTTTTAAAAAATATTTTATTCATTCATTTTAAGAGAGAAGGGAAGGGAGAAAGACAAGGAGAGAAGCGTCAATGTGTGGTTGCCTCTTGCGCACCCTCAACGGAGGACCTGGCCTGCAACCCAGGCATGTGCCCTGACTAGGAATCAAACTGGCAACCTTTTGGTTCTCAGGCTGGCGCTCAATCCTTGGCGCCACACCAGCCAGGGCTGGACTCACTTTTTCATTTTATACTTTTATTTTCTCATTTAAGAATTAGAATAATAGCAAAGAGCTCTGTAGCATGGGCTATGTGCCAGGCTCTGTTTTAATTGATACATAAATCATATACATTGATACTTTTATGATCTCCATTTTACTGCTAAGAAAACATTTGTAAATTCTAATACTATTTAACTTGAGCAAGAGACTTTATTTCTTTGATAACACTTTTTTGATACTTAGTGTCCTACAGAGCATTAGAAGCCACACACTAGCAAACATGTTCTTCCCATTGTAGACATGATAAGGAGTTTAATTATTGTTAGCTTCTTTTATGAAAGTATGCAGTGTAAATAGTTGGAAATTATCATTAGCTTTTCACCTGAGGCTGGGCCTTGTCAAATTAATGTGTACTTAGGAACCAGGAATTTAAAATAACACTTAAATTGTGCCCTTTGATGGTATAATTGTGCTTTTAGGACTCCGATGCTGTGCTGCACTGTGTGTCCTAAGAAGGAAAGGGTTGAGTCTGGGAATGGTTGGCAGGTTGATTTTGTGAGTGAAAACCTTTTTTCCACCTATGCAATCAATATGGAACCCTCTTGTGTTTAAAAACTTAAGAAGCAAAGGCCATTAATCTTTGGATTAAAACAATAGAATATCCTAAAACATGTGATATCAACATTTCCATTAGGAAAATTTAGATGTTTTTCAAACACAGTATTCTGCTCATATTAAATGATAATTTCCAGTAAGTGGCCTTCCTTGCAGAATGTTGTTTTAAATAATAGCCTTTGGGGAGAACACTCTAAATTTTCTGAGGATATGCATAGCTTTTCAGTTCTGGCTTGCTATCCCTTTGCTATCCAGAACATTTCTCGGCCATTAAAAAATAGTAATAAAATCAACATTATGTAAAATTTACCATCTACCCTTTTTAAAGTGTGCAATTCAGAGGGTTTTAATATATTCACAGTGTGTAACCATCGCTAATTCCAGAACATTTTTCAGAACTCTGGACCATTTTAAATACATTTTGACAATCTGCCAGCCAGTTTCTGTGGTGATTACCAGGTATTGTGCTAGATGATTTACATTATCACTAATTCCCTTAGCTCTGCACTATATAATGAAATCTTTAATTTTAGAGCATATTTTGTGATGGCTTGATTTTACAGCTGAAGAGACTAAATAAATCTTCAACAGTCATGTAACCTGTTTCCTAGGTAGACCCAGGTCTTTTTTTTTTCTCACCTGAGTATGTTCTTTGCAGTATAGTGCATTGCTGCTAATAAATAATTATTCGGTAAGTTGCCAGAAACCCCACATACCACCCTCCAAAACCCTATGTTAAGTTATTTTGGCCCACCAAGTTACCTTATCATTAAAATGAATAACCATTAATATTTTAATATGGTCATTTTAGACCTCGTTTTGTTGACCTTGAAACAGCCTCTTTCATCTTTTTCCTTTTGACTTTTAACTTTACTTGAATTGATTTTCTAACTTATAGTGCAGTCTTTGCAATGATAATTGCTCTTCTGGAAGACTACACATAATCAACTCTTTTGTGTTAATGTTACATTAATAATTTGATAAAGTTCACTGTAACATATTTTTAAAAATTCTTACAGAGATGACAGGAATGGATTATAATAAAATCTGCCATTTTATTTAATTACTTTTTATCTTAATAAGATATCAAGAATTTTATAGCCTGGCTGGTGTAGCTCAGTGGATTGAGCGCGGGTTGAGAACCAAGCGGTCCCGGTTCGATTCCCAGTCGGGGCACATGCCTGGGTTGCAGGTCGGGTCTCCAGTGAGGGCCATGTGAGAGGCAACTGCACACTGCTGTTTCTCTCCCTCTCTTTCTCCCTCCCTTCTCCTCTGTCTAAAAATAAATAAATAAAATCTTTAAAAAAAATAGAATTTTATAATTTAATTTTAAAGATTTTATTTATTTTCAGAGAGAGGAGAAGGGAGGGAAAGAAACATTGATATGTAAGAGAAACATTGATTGGTTGCCTTTTTTTTTTTACAGATTTGGTTCTCAGGCCCATTCTCAATCCACCAAGCCAACCAACAGGGGTACAATTTTTGTTAAGTCACTTACAGTACCCTATAAGATGTCCTAAATTAGGATGGCTGGTTCTTATTTTTGTACTTTTTTAGTATGTTCATTATTTAATTCACTTCCCCCTTTAAATGCTAGTCATCTTTTCATTTGTTAAATGTATCTTACAAATAAAGAGTAGATAAAACCATCAGTATAGTTTTAGAAATAATAATTTTAAAAATCTGTGTACCTGCTAACATACAGCGTTTCTGCTACATTAGAACTGTGATTCTAATATGGTACCTACTAGACATACATGCCACTAGTCTGATTGACGTGCTGTATGTGAAAAAGTACACACCAGAGTTTGAAAACTAAGTACAGAAAAATATGTATACTATCTCAATAGTTTTTATATTGATTACTTGTTGAAATAATACTTTAGATATATTTGGTTAAGTGATACTAATATAATTAATTTCACCTGTTTTTTTAATTTTCGTTTTTAATTATGCCTGCTAGAAGACTTACATTTTACACCTGTGACTTGCATTTGTGGTTCACATGGCAGTTCTGTTGGACAGTGATGCCTTAGAAAGCTCCGCAGTCCCATTGCCCACTGTACACACACACCCAGCTATGCTGACTGATGAATTTATTGTTTATTTCCTTGCTTTTCTGTATCATTTTATTTTCTATGCATATGTTTCTAAACCATGCATTGTTTAGTTTTAAAAAACTGTATACAGCGAGCGCAAACTTCATGGCAGTGTAAATAAAGGACTACAGTGTTGTTTTAACGTGAAAGCTCCAAGAGAATGAGCTGAACAGATTCTGAGTCAAGTCTGGATTCGGCCTCCCTGCAAATTCTTAAGAGCCCTTCTGGGGAGGTTTGTGATCTGAGTCATGAGTGGGTTGTGGAAAAACTGGGGCTCACACTGGAGTTGGGGTGTCTGGCACAGTGTGAGCCAGTGTGCATTGTATGCCGGAGATCTGGAGGAAATAATGGTCAGAGGGAGTGGGCTGCTCTGTATTTTCTGAGTCTAGGCTCACCTTAACTTACTTCTTTTCACAGGAATTTCTCCGTAACTCTTTTCATGTTGTGAAACTGAAACTCTATACCCATTAAACAATAATTCCCCATTCCCTTCCTCCCCCCAACCCATGGCAGCTGCCATTCTACTTTCTGTCTGGGCTTTTGACTCTCAGTATGTTGTACAAGAGGAACCATACAATTTGTCTTTATGACTGGCTTATTTCATTTAGCATAATGCCGTCAATGTAACATACTGCACAATTTTCTTCCTTTAAAGGCTGAATAATATAATCCATTGTACGTGTATGCCACATTTTGCTTATCTCTTCATCTGCCGGTGGACACTTGGGTTGTTTCCATGTTTTAGCTATTGTGAATAATGCTGCTATCGACGTGGGTGCACAGATACGTCTTTGAGACTCTGCCTTCGTTTCTTTTGGATATATACCCAGAAGTAGATCGTTTGGCACCTGTTTTCAACGTTTTGAGTAACTGTGGTACTGTTTTCTACAGTGGCTATACTCTTCTACATTCCCACCAGCAGTGCATAAGGGTTCTAATTTCTCTTTTGGGGGGCGGGGTGCAGTTCTAATTTCTCATCCTTGCTAACACTTGCTGTTTCCACTTTTTGTTAGTAGCCATCCTGATAGTTTGCGTTTTTCATTTCCCTAATAATTAGTGGTAAACTTTTTTTTTTTTTAATTTTATTTATTTATTTTTAGAGATAGGGGAGGGGAGGGTTTGGGGGAGAGAGAGAGAGAGAAAGATCGATGTGTGGTTGCCTCTTGCATGCTCACAATCCAGGCATGTTCCCGGACTGGGAATCTAACTGGTGACCCCTTGGTTCGCAGGCCGGCACTCAGTCCACTGAGCCATACCAGCCAGGGCTCATCGTTTTTGGTTTTGGTTTTGGTTTTTTTTTTTTTTTAGATTTTTTATTTATTTTTAGAGAGAGGGGAAGGGAGGGAGACAGAGGGAGAGAAACAGCAATGCATGGTCGCTCCCCACATGGCCCTCACGGGAGACCCGGCCTGCAACCCAGGCATGTGCCCCGACCGGGAACCGAACCGGGACCCCCTGGTTCCCAGCCCGCGCCCAGTCCACCAAGCCACACCAGCCAGGGCTGTTTTTGTTTTTTTTAATCCTCACCTGAAGACATGCTTGTTGATTTTTAGAGAGAGGGGAAGGTAAGGAGAGAGAAACATTATCTGTTATTTCACCAGTGTACATGCCACTACTGGGGGCTGAACCCACATGCTCAGCATATGCCCTGACTGGAAATCAAACCTGCGACCTTTGGGTTTATGCTTCAGCCAACTGAGCCACACTGTTCAGGGTGTGATAAGCATCTTTCATGTGCTTATTGGTCATTTATATATCTTTGGGGAAATGTCTATTCAAGTCCTTTTCCCAATTTTTAAATTTAGTTTTTTGTTGTTGTTTGAGGATTTCTCTTTATTAGTTTCGGATATTAATCCCTTAATACGTATATGATTTGCACATATTTTCTTCCACTCTGTGGGTTGCCTTTTTACTGTTAGTGTCTTGTTGCATAAAATTTAAAAAATTTCATAACATCTTAATTTTTTTTTTTTAATTTTACTTGTGTCTTTGATATTAGCAACAAGAAATCATTTTATATCCAGTGTCATGAAGCTTTTACCCTATGTTTGCTTCTAAAAGTTTTATAGTTTTTAGCCCTGGCTGGTGTGGCTCAGTGGATTGAGCGCGGGCTGGGAACCAAAGGGTCCCGGTTCGATTCCCAGTCAGGGCACATGCCTGGGTTGCGGGCCAGGTCCCCAGTGAGGGCCATGTGAGAGGCAACCACACATTGCTGTTTCTCTCCCTCTCTTTCTCCCTCCCTTCCCCTCTCTCTAAAAATAATAAATAAATAAAATCTTTAAAAGTTTTATAGTTTTAGGTCTTTGATTCATTTTAAGTTAATATTTTAATATGGTATTAGATAAGGGTCTTTTATTTTTCATGTGCAAATCTATTTTCCCACTACCAGTTGTTGAAAAGACTGTCCTTTGCCCAGTGAATGGTCTTGGTACCTTTGGCAAAAGTCATTTGACCATATATGTGAGGGTTTATTTCTGGGCTTTCTGCTCTGTTCCATTGGTCTGTATTTTGTCTTTATGATAACACTACACTGTTTTGATCATATAGCTTTGTAGTAAGTTTTTTTTTTTTTAATAAATTTTAGTGTGTTTTTTTTTTTTTTTAAGATTTTATTCATTTTTAGAGAGAGGGGAAGGGAGGGAGAAAGAGAGGGAGAGAAACAGCAATGTATGGTTGCCCCTCACGTGGCCCTCACTGGGGACCTGGCCCACAACCCAAGCATGTGACCTGTCTGGGAATCAAACCGGCGACCCTTTGGTTCCCAGCCTGCACTCAATCCACTGAGCTACACCAGCCAGGGCGTATTTTTTTTAGTATAAATTTCCCCACAGGGGACATTTTATTGATAAACACTAGTTTACTTCCCGTTCAAAAACCAGTTGCAACCACATGAAGCATACATATCCTAAAGGTGGTATTATCACATAATTAAACAAAATATGAAGTGTAGAGCTGGATCACTTGGACCATTCCTTCTTATCTCCTCCTAGTTCAAAATGCTTGCATTGCTTAATGACCAGAGTTCTTTTAGTTCTGCAGTTGGGCTCAACGCATTCAAGCCTCAGGAGAATCTTTGTAGTTTTAACCTTTTAGTGACAAATTGACTTAGTCTACTCACCATAACAGCTCTGCTTCCTGTCATAATGTCGCATTTCCTACACATACAGAGAATCCTTGCCCTTGTACTATGTTACTTTGTGGTATTGGTGCTTGCCACACTTCTTACAGAAAGTCTGGCAGGTTCACCATACTCGCAAAGAGCGCTATCTGAGTGGAAAGCTTAAGAAGTTTTGAAGTCAGAATGTGTGAGTTCTCAAGTTTTCAAATTGTTTTGGCTATTCAGGGTCCCTTGAAATTCCACATGAATTTTAGGATGGGTTTTTCTGTTTGGTTAACACGTCCATTTATTGGGTAGATGTGTACATGTCACGCACGTGTAATCTATTAAGTTCCAGGGACATTCTGTATTTGCATTATGATTTTTGAACTGTAGGGAGTCGATTGGTCAGTTAATTACATTAAATCACTATAGGAGAAGCTATTTTTTACACTTAACATGCAACTCAGTTGTGATTTAGAGGCAAGAGAGATTGAATGGCTGACTATAGTCATTACCCAACGGGAGTAGCTGACTGTGCATTTATGAATGGGAGGAACATGTGGCTAAAGGAGGATGAGTCAGAACCAAGTATCTTCTAAAAAAATCTGTTAAAATAGACTACAAAAATAACAACTAAAAGTCAGGAGACATTCTTCCTTAATGGAATATGTTGTTTTCCTTGATGCCCACGACCATCTCAGTACCACTGCTTGTCTGCTGGTTTATTGGTGGGAATAACTGTTCTTTGTCCTGAAAAAATGGTTTCCTTACCTTGGAAAGAAATTACTATATAAAACATTGGTGGAAATATGTGTGTGTAAGCAGTCAGTGTTTCTGTATTAATCTATATGTTTCATAAATTTTGTGTACATTTACTTAATTTTTACTATCAGCTATACAAGAGGCATTATTCATATTTTATATGTGAAGGAATCTGAGCCTTACCATCAAACTTAAATCATTTGTATCAGTCATATTGATAGAGCTACAATTTAAACCCAGGTTTTATTTGATTGCAAAGTACATTTTGTTCTCTTCCTATGCTGTCTTGGAGTTAAGTATAATGATACAGTTCCTTTTTTTTTTTTTTTTTTTTTAAGTAATTGGAGTTGATTCTTGTTTTTTTATGGCAGTTATCTTCTAGAAATTCACTGCAGACCTGAATTAGCAAATACTGAACAGTTGCTTCCAGGGAAAAGACAGAAATAGGTTCCTTCAAGCATCTGGTCACAATATTTTCCTCAACCAATCAATCAGTACTGTTTTAATGTGTGTTTCTGTTTAAAGACATCTCGTTTAATATATAGTGTTGACTCGTTAACATTGAACAACAATAAGATGTTGGGTACTAGATTATTTCTAATTTTTTGCCATTGTTAAACCCTTAAGCATGAACATCCTTGTAATCAAATATTTTATGTACATCTTTGATTAAATTTTTTATAAGATTTTATTTATTTTTAGAGAGAGGGGAAGGGAGGGAGAAATATCAGTGTGTTGTTGCCTCTCACGTGGCCCCCACTGGGGACCTGGCCTGCAACCCAGGCATATGCCCTGATTGGAGTAGAACTGGCGACCCTTTGGTTCTCAGCCCATGCTCAATCCAGTCACTGAGCTACACCAGCCAGGGCCATCTTTGATTAAATTTTAAGGTACATTCATAGACATGACATTGCTGGGTCAAAGGAAAATTCACACTTACTGCCAAAAATACCTTCCCAGAATTGTTAGCCAGTTTATACTCCTCTCATGATGTAGTGGAACCTGGTTTTCCTCCTCCTAGACATTATTGAATTCTTTTTATTATTATTTTTTTAATTTTTATTTTTTTAAAGATTTTATTTATTTCTTTTTAGAGAGAGGGGAAGGGAGGGAGAAGGAGAGGGAGAGCAACATCAATGTGAGATAGAAACTTCGGTTGGTTTGCTCGTGCCCCAACTGGGGACTGAACTTTCAACCCAGGCATGTACCCTAACCTGGAGTCAAACTTGCAACCTTTCACTTTGTAGGATGATGCCCAATCAACTGAGCCACACCAAGCAGGGCTTATTTTTTATTTTTATATTTGTTTAGTTATAGTTACCTTGTTTTAATTTAATGTTTGATTGCTATTAGTGAATAGTTTTGTTTTTGTTTTTGTTTTTTTGTGTTTTTATCAATTTTGGCCATTTATTTTTATTTTGTCCCAAACTCATTTTTATTTCAAATGGTTAGGCAGTTTTCCCATCTTCACTGGTTAAATGAAATCCCCTTTTACCATTGATTTGAAATGTTGCCTTTTTCATTTATTAAATACTTGTGTACTTGGTTTTAGTTTTGAATATTTTTGTTTATTCCATTAAGTTGTTTCTGACTGCCATAGCCCTACTACTTATGTACTGATTGCTTTGTTACATGATTTAATATCTAAAAGGGCAGAAAATTACTCTTTCCTAATATTTTCTTGGATATTCTGATTCTTTTGTTTGAACTATAGACTTCTTTTTTTTTTTAAGATTTTTTTTATTTTTAGACAGAAGGGAAGGGAGGGAGAGAGGGAGAGAAACATCAATGTGTGGTTGCCTCTCGTGTGGCCCCCACCGGGGACCTGCCCTGCAACCCAGGCATGTGCCGTGACTGGGAATTGAACCAGCGACCCTTTGGTTCGCAGCCTGTGCTCAATCCATTGAGCCATACCAGCCAGGGCTGAACTATAGACTTATTTCTAAGTAAGAATTAATTTGGGATAGATTCATGCAATCTCTGGCACTAGGGGGTCATCTGGGTTTGGATCACATAGCAGTGAACAAATGGATAAAAGAACTTTAGAAATAGTTAAAGCAGGAGACCACTGTGATCTTAGGATATTGACACAAATGCTGCCTTTACTGTTAATATTTGGATGATAAATTCTTGTAATAAATGCAGCCTTATGTTGTTTGAAGGGTAGTCTGTAGGAAAATGAATTGTCAAAAAGAATACACCATCTTGATATGGGCTGTCATTAGGTCCCATTATTGTGGCTTTCCAAGGAAACATATTATCCCCAAAGAGGCCTGCAGAACATTGTGCTAGAAGGTAACAGGCCAAATCACTATGTTCCTTATCATCCGTTTCAGTGCCATAGTCTGTGCTTTGCATCTGGCTCCTCACTATTTCAGTGTATGCTCAAAGGTCCAGCCAAAACTCTTGATTATCCCAGTGGCAGGGAAGGATTGTCTCTTCGTCTCGCACCGGCTCTGCCAGTCACAGATGCTTAGGGGCTGAGGCCTCCTCCCCAACTGGCAGTTGGTGCTGCCCGGCTCTACAGGGTTCACGTGCACAACACAACCACCTACTCTGGGGTAAATTGGCATTTGTACTCTCATTATTCAAGAACATGACATCTCACCAGTTATTCAAATCGTTTTTATGTTTCAAAAATTAAGTATTTTCTTCTTAGAGAGCCTACGTGGTTTTTATTAAATTTATTCTTAGTAGTTGATACTTTTATTGCTGTTTTAAAATAAGTTTGTTTTATTTTCTAAATAATTACTATCGTGATATAAAAAGGTTGTTGGTTTTTATGTGTTGTTTTTATAACCAGCTACTACATTGAGTTCATTAATTGGTTTTTTCAGTTGAATATTTTGGATTTTTCTGGTCGATAATCTTCAAACAATATACCCCAGTCATATTTATATGCAACTTTGTTATAACTGTGGTCTTTAAAATGAGGTTACAAAATTGCTGTATTCAGCTTCTTACATTTTTACTATCAGTGGTGCATTCTGTTAACTTCAGGAGTAGAGTTCTGCTTAAATAGAATGGGTGAATTCAATTTTAATTTTTACAGTTTTATGTATTCAACTCTTCCTCATTAAAGACTTTAACTAATGTTGGATGGAGTCTTTTTTGGGTGGTGGGATATCAATTCTTTTTTAATTCATTATATATTCCCACTGCTCCTATAATATCCTGTACAAAATGACAGGTAATAAACATTTTTTGAGTGGGTGGGTCTTTTCAAATTAAAATTATAGGTAAGATACAAGGGGAAAAAACTAAATTCCAGCTGTATTTTTGCTCTCTATTAATCATTATTCAAATATTTACTGGGGCCTGAGAGGTACTGACCACTCCCTCTTATTGTTTTCCCTGATACTTCAGTTTTATAGACTAGAATCACAAGTGTTTAAGCTGTAATGGTTTGCTACAAAGAAGAGAAATATTCTTCTAATTGAAATGTTCTTCTGAAGGGTGAAGTATCTGCTTATTGCTTTTTTCAGTAGTTTGACACTTCGTTTTTGTGTATATTGATTGTATGGCTCAGTACTGGTGTGGACGGTGTGGACCGCAAATCTGCAGTTACTCTATTTTCATTATCTTGAAATTATCTTTAGAACCACTCAGAAAAAGAGAATTCTTTCTGCTATCCTTTTGTACCTACAATTTCTATCCTCTGCCCACCTACCTAGGAGCTAGAACACTGAACTTCTATAAATATATAGTATTATAGAAGAAAAGGCAATTTTTCTCTAGTTGTACTGCTACAGTGATATGGATTCAAAGCTACAGAATGTGAACATTAAGTGGTATCGTGTAATTTGGATTGACTATAGCATCGTAAATACTGATATTTAGAGCTTGAGTTGATTAAAAATTATGTAGTACTTTTACCTTATTTCTGAAAGACTGAGGCTATAGTCACTTTTAATTTCTGTGAAGTCTCAAACGTTCTCTGATATTTTAGTTTGGGAAAGATAAGCAGGCCTTTTTGTTGTTTTTGTGTATAATTAGTTTAACCTATTTACTCATTTTAAAAGGCTTTATAGAATTCATTTTGTATAAATATTTAATTGTTCTTAGGACAATGGGTTTAATCCCTAGGTCATATTTTAATAAGTTTTCTTTTCATAGTTTGAAATAGCACATCATTATTTTTGGTGAAAAATGCCTTAGTGTTTAAATGATATTATTGAATTATATTACAAAATGCCAAATTGGTAAGAGACAGAATTTTATTTTTTCGTACTTTGAGGTTTGGTATTCATGAATGTAGGAAAGTGGCAAACATTTACTTTGAAAATCTACGCATAAAATTTATTTATTTGAATGTGAACATTTAAATAAATCATGAGGATCATCTAAATATTAAAGTATGATTTTACACACTGCACTAGGCTTGATGAAGAACTGTAGCCATTTTCTGAATCCATTTAGGAACTTCCCAAAAAGGATCAGTGGTTTTCTTTGTCATGGGAGAACTTTTATAGAGGTAATAGACTTCTGGTTAAGGTGGAGGTGTAGGTAGACATGCTTTGCCTCCTTGTGCAACCGTAGAAAGAATAACAACTAGATCTCAAAACAAGTAACACCGAGCACCATCAGAAAATCAAGCTGTATGGAAGTCCAACAACTGAGAATTTAAAGAGGCCACATTCATCCAGGTAAGTAGGAGGGGCAGAGTTGTGGAGAGGCACGGAGATGCACTGGTGGCAGAACTGAGGGTCCCACGTTCACATGGTGGATGAAAATCAGGAGGGATACCTTGGGAGTAAGTGACCCCAGCCCCAGGCCAGACCACACAGCCCAGGGTTCCAGTGCCAGGAAAATAAATTACCATAGCTTCTGGCTATAAAAACTAGTTGGGGTGGCGGAAGAAACTGCTGGATTTTTCAGCTTAAAAGGCCCACATGGACTTAGAACATACACAAACCCACCCACTCTGGGATTCACCACTAGGGCAACAGCTGGAAGGGGGTGCTAGTCACATATGGGAAGTAGGTAAAGTACCTGGAAATGGGTTGAGTGCCAGATAAACCTCCAGAGGCCAGGTAGCAGCATTATTCCCTCTGTAAGCCCTCCTCCCACACAGATCCACATAGTATAGAAGTTGGTTGCCCCACCCTGGCAATTACCTAAGGCTCCGCCCCACACAATTTACAGGTGCCTTTTCTATAATAGGTCATACTAAGATAGAGAGGCTGCCAAAATTGAGACAAAGAAATACAGCCCAAACAGAAGAACAGAACAAAACACCAGAAAAAGAGCTAAACAAAAACAGAGATAATCAACCAACCTATAAGAGGCAGAGTTCAAAACACTAGTGATCAGGATGCTCAAAGAACTTACTAAGTATGGCAACAACATGAAAGAAGAAATGAAGGTTACACTAAGTGAATAAAGAAAAATCTACAGGGAACCATCAGTGGAGGGGAGGAAGCCAGGATTCAAATTATGATTTGGAACATAAGGAAGAAGTAAGCATTCAGCCAGAACAGCAAGAAGGAAAAAGAATTTTTAAAAAAACAAGGATCGTATAGGGACCCTCTGGGACATCTCCAGACATACCAACATCTGAATCATGGCGATGCCAGAAGGAGAAGAGGAAGAGCAAGAAATTGAAAACTTAATTGAAAAAAATAGTGAAAGACAACTTACCTAATTTGGCCAAGGAAATAGACATACAAGTCCAGGAAGCACAGAGAGTCCCAAACAAGTTGGACCCAAAGAGGACTACATCAAGACTCATCATAATTGAAAATGCCAAAGATTAAAGATGAAGAGAGAATCTTAAAAGCAGCAAGGGAAAAGCAGAGAGTTACCTACAAAGGGGTTCCTGTAAGACTGTCAGCTGATTTCTCAAAAGAAACTTTGCAGGCAAGGAGGAACAAGAGGACTATTCAGAACAAGAATACTTTGCAGAACAAGAAGGAACTGGCAAGGAGTATTCAGAGTGATGAGAAGAAGCAAGGACCTACAACTTAGATTACTCTATCCAGCAAAGCCATCACTTGGAATGGAAGGACAGATAAGTGCTTCTCAGAAGTTAAAGCTAAAGGAGTTCATCATCACCAAGCCATTATTATACGAAATGTATGTTAAAGGGAACTATATAAGAAAAAGAAAAAGAAGATCAAAACTGTGATTGTTAAAATGGCAACAAATTCACAACTATCAACAACTGAATCTGAAAAAATAAACTAAGCAAACAAACAGAACAGGAACAGAATCATAGATACAGAGATCACATGGAGGGTGGAAGGGAGAAAATGGGGGGAAAGGTGCAGGGACTAAGAAGCATAATTGGTAGGTACAAAATAGATAGGGAGTTTAAGAATAGTATAGGAAATGGAGAAACCAAGGAACTTATATGCATGACCCATGGACATGAACTAAGGTGGGGGTATTGATGGAGGGAAGAGGGGTCAGTGGGTGGAGGGGCGCAAAGGGGGAAAAATTGGGACAACTGTAATAGCATAATCAGTAATATGTGTATATATATATATTTTAAAAGAAGTAATGGCTTTTGGCTCTGAGAAGGCTTAGGTGCATCTTTTTTCTGTTGTCCTGAATCTGGGTTCATCCAACACCAGCCCTCCACCATGCTGCCAGAGCTCGACCCCAATGAGATCAAGGTTGTGTATATGAGGTACACTGGTGGGGGAGTTGGTGTGATATCTGCCCTGGCCCCCAAGATCTGCTTCCTGGGTCTGTCTCTGGAAAAGGTTGGTGATGCTATCACCAAAGCAACTGGTTTTTGGAAAGGTCTGAGGATTACAGTGAAACTGGCCATTCAGAACAGTCAGGCCCACATCATACCTTCTGCCTCTGCCCTGATCATCAACGCCCTCAGAGAGCCGCCAAGAGACAGGAGGAAGCAAAAGACATTAAGAACAGTGAAAATACCACTTTTGATGAGTTTGTCAACATTGCCCAACAGATACAGCACCAATCTTTAGCTAGAGAACTCTCTGGAACCGTTAAAGAGATCTTAGGGACTGCCCAGTCTGTGGGCTGCCATCCTCCTGGCATTGTAGATGACAGCAACAGTGGTGCAGTGGAATGCCCAGCTAGTTAAGAACTGCATAGTAGTGTTGCTTTGGCAGCATATATATTAAGAACCAGAAGGAAAATATTTCAATTAAAGACCATTTGACAACCCCCTCCCCAAAAAAGTAATAAATGGGCTTTTAAAAAATCTAGTAATTTTGCCCTGGCTGGTGTAGCTCAGTGGATTGAGCGCGGGCTGGGAACCAGAGGGTCCCAGTTCGATTCTCCGTCAGGCCACACGCCTGGGTTGTGGGCCAGGCCCCCAGTGAGGGCCATGTGAGAGGCAACCATACATTGCTGTTTCCCTCTCTGTCACCCTCCCTTCCCCTCTTTCTAAAATAAATAAATAAAATCTTTTAAAAAAGTCTAGTAATCTCTTAAGGAAAATATTTTTAGCTATGAAGTTAATATGAATAAACTACACCTATGGAATCTTTGGTTTTAAAAGATCAAAACTTAATGATGAATGTAGAATCTGACATGAAGTTGACCTTTCTCTGCCATTAGAAGATTCTCTTTATGATTAGTATGAAAATTTAAAATAATGAGGCACATTGATAGGTGAAATGTTATACCTCACTGTGTTGCACTCTCCCCATCTCCCATTAGAAAGAGTAAGTGAAATCTTGATTAGAAGATGTAAGTCAGGGCATATTGATGATAGGCAGTATATAGATGGGTACTTTTTTTAGGTTTTGTGAGGTGTCAAATATGAGTTGAGTTCATAGTCAGTTGTTTGACTTAGGTGTGTGTTGGAGTTTTAAGTTTACAATGTGGAATGGAATGAGCACTTATCAGAACAGAAGGAAATGTGTGGTTAAACGGTTTCAGCTATAACTGTAGACTGTTTCCCTTGGTCCAAATGGGAGGAGACATGGAACTTCATGTTTTTGTCTTGTTTTTAAATGTAAGTACAAATTGGTCCAGCATGGTTGGTTGGAGTTCTTAACAGGAAAAATGGTTTGTTTAGTAGTGGAGGGGAATGACAAAAATAATATATTGAAAAGGCGTAAATCCTATAGGTATTGTTTTACAGGTGTTTTGAAACTTTTCTACCATGTTTATAATTACTGATAATCAATTATTCTTATTAAACCTCTCTAAAAACAAGAATGCCCCACAATTTTTTGTTGAAGAAATTGAGTAAAGGAGAAGTTAGTGTTTCTAGCTTTTCCTCATGATGAGAAGCTGTCTTGATGATTTTATATAATTATAGGCAATAATGCAAATTTTAGCTCACAAAAGCGCTAATATTCACATAAAATATATTTGTTATAGGCAAATAAAGAACCTTATTTATAAAGATACATTTGGTAACCTGGTATATTGAAAATTTATTAAAGTCTTGCTGTGGGACTTTAAAAATCATGATAAGACAGTTAATGATTTAAAGAAAAAAACCTGCCCCAGCTGGTGTGGCTCAGTGGATTGACTGCTGGCCTGCAAGCCAAAGGGTCACTGGTTCGATTCCCAGTGAGGACACATGCCTAGGTTGTGGATCAGGTCCCCAGTTGGGGGCGTGTGAGAGGCAACCACACATTGCTGTTTCTCTCCCTCCCTCCCCCTCTTTCTGGGGATCAATAAGTAAAATCTTTTTTTAAAAACAGTAAAAAATAAAAATAATTTTTAAAAATCTATGCTGACTTTTGTTTAGAAGCCCATGGTAAATGAGGTAACGAAGACCTAAAATAATGGCTTTGTAACCTAAAATAGAAAGTTTTAAAGTAACTAATAGAGTAGTATGGTGTTAGGATTGGGGAGATTGTAGGCACTATACTAAATTTTTTTCTTAATATTTTTTACTGTATCACAGTAAAATCTTCACCTCAAGATTATAGCATTGAAACCTTTTCTTTCTTGATAGATTCTTAATTGCTCTTGAGAATAATTATAGTTTCAGGAAATACGAGAATTAATTTGGTGATTGAAAATAGAAGCGATCTGAATTTGGGAATCATACCTAAAGTGACTTTTGCTCTAGGGTTATTTATTTACTTGAAAAAGAATGGTAAATAAATGAGTGTTATATCAGTTCAGGTTGTTTGATTAGAAGCAGGAGAAATCAACTCTAACTTTAAAGTTTAAAAGAAAAGTGGCATTACTTACTTGACTTGGGGTGGTGAACACACAATGCAATATTCAAATGATATAGAATTATACTCCTGAAAACTTACAGTTTTATTAACCAGTGTTGCCCCAAGAAATTCAAATAAAAATAAATAAATCAAGCGACATTGCTTATCAGGAAGCTATAAGGCTGCTTATGAAACTGAAGGGAAGTGTGTAAAAGAGCTTGACCCTGGGTAGCTTTAGGGATCCAAACAGGGAAGCACTGCATGCTTTTTTCAGGGGCCAGTAAATTCCAGCTGTTCTCCATCTTTTTATCTTTTACTCAGGATTCAAAAATCAAAGTACCTGATTTTCCTAGCTTCAGCTGGAAGAGCAGTGATATCTTTTTCAAGTTATTATCTTACTGTAGTTTTTACAAAATGTGTAAAACTTCTTTTTAAAAAATAACCTGAAAGAATTGTAACTAGAAATAAAATCCTGATAAACCAGATTAATTTAATGTATAGATTATGGTCAGAGGCTGTAGTTTATATACTTTCCTGTAGTTCTTAATTTTATAATCATTTTTTTCCTAAGAAAACCACAGTTTTCATAAGTAACTTTGTCCTTTGTTTTTCATGTGTCTGATAGCTTGTTGGTTTTCATCCTTCTTTTCTGTGTCTTAGGTGTATTTGAAGGCTCCCATGATTCTGAATGGAGTTTGTGTTATCTGGAAAGGCTGGATTGATCTCCAGAGACTGGATGGTATGGGCTGCCTGGAATTTGATGAGGAACGAGCCCAGGTAAGGTGACTTCAGGCTTAAGATTGTGGTCCCTCGATTTATCCGTAATATTGCCTTTGCCTAGGGATCTCTTTTACCCAGTCTTTAAGAGTAAGTATAGAAAGTCTCATGTTCAAGTAATGTTGGGGAATTCTAAAGATGTCAAAACCCAAATTCTGGTTCTAGTTTTAGGTAAGTTTTTTTCCCCAGTGGTTCTAATTTTCATTTGATTACCTTGATCTGCTCAGTTGGCCACTTCGAAGTCCAGTAAATGGTGGTAAATGGTTCTGTTTAATATTTGTTTTAGATATTTAGAGCATTATGCAAAAGAAAAAAAACAGTTCAAAATAAAATGTAGGAGCAGTACTTTTGAAATGGCAGCGTGAGGAGCTTGGCAAATCCTCTCCCCAAAAAGCAACTATTAATCTGGACAAAATTGTAAAAAAACAAAACATAACAAAAAAAACATTTAAGGTCTCTGGATGTTAGCCAAAGGACATAAATTGAGAGGCATTTATTCAAAAGAAGCTACTGAATTTCAGTAACAACAGTAGTAGTCTGTCATTTTAGTCAGGAGCTGCTCCCATCTTTTCCCTCCACTCTACGGTCCCTTGAGTTCTACTCTTGGCATCAGGGCAAGCCATGAGGGCCAGCAGCTCTCTTCCGTTATCAGAGGGAGCTGACTTTGTTTAGAACAGTGCTTGGAAAAATTCATGCCCAGGAACGTTCTCAAAAACAGTAGAGGTTTCTGGCAAACAATCCAGGAAAGCTAGTGTTGCAGCAAGCAACAAAATGGCAGACTAGCCAGAAATTTATCAGGGAGATCTAGGGAAGAGATAGCTAGAGTAGGTCCTGCTAAGATCACACTTACCCCTCATGGTCTAGAAGGCTGTGTGCATATACAAGGCCACACATGTTCAGGAGACAGCAAAGAGGGCCTTTGCAGGATGGTAATTCCTGGCTGAATATAGGGTAGACTGATAAGTTCCCTGTATCTTGACAAGATTCCCCCAAGCCACACAGAAATCCAATGACAAAGGATGGAAGCCCATTGGCTCCAAGTGTTTAAGTAAAACCTCTGACCAGTCATTGGCTGACCAGAGGCAACCTTCAGAAAGCAGGGCTTAAATAAAAAAAACTAAGCAGTGACATCAGAGGCTGCACACTGCTGGGGAAACAAGACTCCACAGAATTAGTCCAGGCAAGTCACCAAACAAACGAAAAACAGTGATGCAACAGGTTGAATTTATGCTTGGGAAAGTTTCTTATAGGGTTGACTTCTAAAACAAATATTTTATTAGAATGATAGGTAAAAAATTAGTTTAACGTACAACATTTTCCATACTTAGAATTTTTCAAGCCTTTTTGCCCCAGTCCACGAATTGACCTTTATCACTGTAATAATGGGTTTTACATAATTAAAAAATTTCAAAGCAGGGAATCCCATCCATCCAGTCAGCAGCTGGAACTTCTCTGTGGCTTTCCCCACTCAAAAATCATATGTAGCCCTGGCTGGTGTAGCTCAGTGGATTGAGCGCGGGCTGGGAACCAGAGGGTCCCGGTTCGATTCCCAGTCAGGGCACATGCCTGGGTTGCGGGCCGGGTCCCCAGTGGGGGCCATGTGAGAGGCAACCATACATTGCTGTTTCTCTCCCTCTCTGTCTCCCTCCCTTCCCCTCTCTCTAAAAATAAATAAATAAAATCTTTAAAAAAAAAAATCATATGTAAAGAGGCAATGAATGTAGAAATTATGAGTAGGAGCTTCATAGTCATATAATTGTGAATCCTGGCCCCACAACTTACAGCTGTTAATAGACTGCATGTAGTGTTCCCCCAAAACTCATACCTTGAAGCTCCAACCCCCAATGTGACTATATTTGGAGACAGGGACTTTATGGAAGTAAATAAGGTTAAAGTCATAGGAATAAGGCCCTCGTGTAATAGGGTTAGTATCCTGATAAGAGATACATAAGAGATCTTAATTCTGTCTCTGCCATATAAGGACAAAAGTCTCTAACAGATACTGAGATACCAAGTAAGCTAAGACATAAACAGAAGATACAGTTCCATTTAAAAAATTAAATTGTGTGGCCCTGACTGGTGAGGCTCAGTGGATTGAGCACCGGCCTGTGAACTGGGAGGTCACCAGTTTGATTCCCTGTCGGGGCATGTGCCTGGGTTGCGGGCCAGGTCCCCAGTTGGGGGCGTGCACGAGGCAACCACACATTGATGTTTCTCTCTTTTTCCCTCCCTTCTCCTCTCTCTGAAAATAAATAAAATCTTTTTTTAAAAAAGTTTGAAAACATGGACCCCAACTTGGAAAGGTTTTCTTTAATAGAGAGGAATGTTCCTGGTTCATTATCATCTGCCTACAAGCAAATCTATGGTGGGGGAAAAAAAACCTAGCAAACTACTATGGACAGGCTTCTGAAAAGAGCCAGCATCTGTTCAAGAAGAGCCTCAGGCACATCCCTCAGGAGATTTACGAGGAGGAGGTATTGTTATCATAGGAGATAACAGCTCCCTGCACTTACTGCCCCTGAGGACCTTCCAGTGGGACAAGATAGGGAAGTAGAAGACTGTTGTTGATGATCCTAATCCTGTGCAGGGCTAGGCGTTACAGTGTGTGTGTTTTTGTCATACTTTTTATCAAAAAAGTTTAAAAAGTAAAAAATAAATTTAAAATGAAAAAAGCTTATAGAATGAAGATGTAAAGAAAAGAGTTTTGTGTATCTGTATGTGTTTGTGTTTTAAGCTGTGTTATGAATAATCAAAAAGTTTTTAAAAATCAAAAAGTTTACAAAGTCAAAAAGTTACAGTAAGCTAAGTTTAATTTATGACTGAAGAAAGAAAAACACTTTTTATAAATTTAGTGTACCTAAGTATACAGTGTTTATAAAGTCTACGGTAGTGTACAGTAGTGGCCTAGGCCTTCACATTCACTCACCCCTCACTCACTGACTCACCCAGAGAAAGTTCCAGTCCTGCAGGCTCCGTTCACGGTAAGTGCCCTATATATGTGTACCATTTTTATTTTTTATATGGTATTTTTACTGTATTTCTTCTGTGTTTAAATATACAATACTTATCATTGTATTACAGTTGTACAGTAGCATCTGTACAGGTATATAACCCAGGAGGAATAGGTTATTCCATATAGCCTAGGAGTGCAGTAGCCTATACCGTCCAGATTTGTATAAATGCACTCTATGATGTTCACACAACAAAATAGCCCAACAACATGTTTCTCAGAACCATATCCCTATGTTTTGCAAAATATGACTAAATAATATACTTCAATAAAATATTGTAAAAGTTTCTCACAAATGAAGATATTTCTGAGTACAATGATATGAACTCAAGATTAAATCATATTTGCTGATTGTATTTTCATCTTTTAACTTATTTTCTGTAATCTATAGGGATAGTTTTCAAGTTTTCAATAGTTACAATTTCTAAAAACTTGAAAAGCTGAAAATTTTGGCACTTCACCATTCAATACTTGAATCAGAGTATTCCAACTAATTTTTTTGTTTTTACATTTTTTTTATTTATTTTTTAGAGACAAGGAAAAGGGAGGAGAAAGAGAGGGAGAGAAACATCAATGTGTGGTTACCTCTTGCATACCCCCAACTAGGGACCTGGCCCACAACCCAGGCATGTGCCCTGCCTGAGAGTGGAACCAATGACCCTTTGGTTTGCAGGCTGGCACTCAATCCACTGAACCACACTAGCCAGGGCCCAACTAATTTTGAGCAATATGAAATAATTTACAAAAGAAAAGTCATTGCCGGTATAGGAACTAGGTTGGTTTCATAGTATTCAGCATTAATGTTGTCACAGAAATTTTATAATTTGGTTACTTTAACTGTGGGTACATAAATATTTATGTTTGTAATTTATGCAACTATAACTTCTAAGTTGGATAACACTTATGAATTATGTGTGTACCACAATTCCTACTAAATTTTTATTTTATAGTTTTTAAAATTTACTGGGAATGTTGTTTAGCAAATGTATGCTTCACCAACATTTGTATTTGTGTTATCAGTATAAGAGCCAATAACCTTATCTTCATTGTAATCCTCTCTTAATTAATTTACTTTGGCAATCACAGAAAGCTATTTTACCTTTACTGTAATGACCTTTCCAAAGTTTTACAAGCATACCTTGGAGATATTGCAGGTTTGGTTCCAGACCACTGCAATAAAGCAGCTACTGGAATAAAGCAAGTCACACCAATTTTTAAATTCCTAGTGCATATAAAAGTTATGTTTACACTGTACTCTAGTCTAGTACTTCACTGTGCAATAGCATTATGTCTAAAGAACAATATACATAGCTTAATTTTAAACTTTATTGTTTAATAAAGCCCTGGCTGGTGTGGCTCAGTGGATTGAGTGCCAGCCTGTGAACCTAAATGTTGCCGGTTTGATTCCCAGTCAGGGCACATGCCTAGATGCGGACCTGGTCCCCAGTTGGGGGCGTGCGAGAGGCAACCAATCCATGTATCTCAAAATCGATGTCTCTCCCTCTCTTTCTGCCTCCCTTTTCCTCTCTCTAAAAATAAATAAATAAATAAATTGTTAAAATAAAATAAAATACTTTATTGCTTTAAAAAATGCTAACCATTATCTGCCTTTAGTGAGTTGTAATCTTTTGTGACAGGGCTGCCACAAACCTTCAATTTGTAAAAAAAACACAATAAAGTGAAGCAGAATTCATGAGGAATGCCCGTATTTTGATTCTATGATCAGGTTAGAAAAAATGAACCACTGTTGGAATTTACAGGTTTTGTATTTGAAGTACTTGATAACACTGATGTAAAACTGATGTTCTTCAGCTTTTTGCAAATTTTTTCTGTTATTGAAGCCAACATATAAACAGTGTTGCTTTTTGTATGTGCTTGAGAAAGTGAAATTAATTTAGAAGAGTCATTGTCTTTAAAAGAAATTAAATTCTACAGGATGATG
This sequence comes from Micronycteris hirsuta, assembly GCA_004026765.1. Lineage (NCBI taxonomy): Eukaryota > Metazoa > Chordata > Mammalia > Chiroptera > Phyllostomidae > Micronycteris > Micronycteris hirsuta. Next base: position 113,223 of record PVJI01002694.1, on the reverse strand, counting down.
TTAAATGCATCATTTGCAGCAGCACATGCTAAATAGTCCCCTTTGAAGTATATGTTGATGCTTCTTCAGCAGATTTATTTCTTTTGGTCTTTATGAGATGATCAGTCATAATTTTGGTCCAGAGAATATTACCTGTTGTTATTTTGTGCAAATTACACATTCAACATTCTTGAAAATGAATTTGATTCTTAATTTTTCATTAAAAATACACTTCCATTTTTAAAATTTATTGCTGCAGGAAGGTGATTATAGCCAAACTATAAAATAAATGTAATTGTAGATTTATGCAATACAAGAAAAGCAGTATTACTGCAGCAAGAATGGTCAAAATATTCTTGCCCTGGCTGGTGTGGCTCAGTGGATTGAGCGCTGGCCTATGAACCAAAAAGTTACCAGTTCAATTCCCAGTCAGAGCACATGGTGGGTCGCGGGCCAGGTCCTCAGTTGGGGGCATTCAATCGAAAGGCAACCGGTCAATGTTTCTCTCCCTCTCTTCTGCCCTCCGTTCCTCTCTCTAAAAATAAACAAAATCTAAAAAGAAAAGGCATCATGAGAATGTTCTGTATATGCTGTATGCAAGCACTGGTGCACTTTTATTTCCTACATGGGTTTGACATTCACTCAACCGCTTTTTCTGATGACCCCACGTGACTACTTTGTGCAGGTCGCAGTTTAGATCATGGAGTAACAGACAAATATAGAACATGTAGCTGGTGGGCAGTGGAGTGTTGAAAACCTCTCCCACTACCACTTGAGACTGGTAGAGTTAGTTGTTCAAGGCCATCTGAGCATTTTTTTTTTTAAGATTTTATTTATTTATTTTAAAGAGAGGGGAAGAGAGGGAGACAGAGAGAGAGAGAAACAGCAATGTATGGTTGCCTCTCACATGGCCCTCACTGGGGACCTGGCCCACAACCCAGGTATGTGCCCCGACGGGGAATCAAACCGGGACCCTCTGGTTCCCCAGCCTGCACTCAATCCACTAAGCTGTACCAGCCAGGGCTTTTTTTTTTTTCTTTTCATCTGAGCATGTTTTGTTGGGTGAGAGTGTACTTTTATCAGCAAGTGCCCTTTGTGTTGCCCTTGAAAGGGAAGTGTTACTTCAGGTTCCAAAGGGAAAGGATCAGAATAACACTAGTAATTGATGAACATCTTTCAGATTTAACCGTTTATTAAAGTGCAAACTGTTTACTGCACATACCTTTCACAGATCACTAGAAGAAACCAAGATAGAAGCTGGAATTAGAAAGTAGAGGGCTACCAAATCTCTCTCATTTGACTACAACTATCAATAATTGTAGGGTTTTTTTCTTTTAATGAATAAAAATCTCTGACCATTGCTAGAATACACATTAGTGGGTAATAATTTCCTTAGGGAATTAGGTCACATCTCATGTTTCATGCTCTCATTTCATCATGTAATTTCCCTCTGCTGTACTAAGTCACAGTTGATAATTACATATTGATTTTTGTATTTATTTGTTCATTGTCCACCTGCCTCACTGGGCCAGAAATTGTGAGGAAAAGTGCCATTTGCTCCCTCACATTGCATCCATGACACCTAGCACGGTGACTTGGACATAATAAAAACTCAATAAACATTTGTGGAATAAACGTAAAGAGAACGAGTGAATGTACAGGACAGAAAGCGCATCCTGTTAGCAGACATGGACTAGTTGACACCTCGCTAAATAATAGAAATCCCTGGGGAGTTGGGAACAGCATTCTTTTGCAGGTACTTCTGGCTTATATAGTGCCTTCTGAGAATACAGGAGGTATGTGTAGCTATGTTTAGTCAAATGTGTAAGTTTTATAGTTTCATAAATGTAAAATAATGGCTAGAACTTATTAAATGCTGTCAGGCAGTGTGCTTAAGCACTTTTTAAATAGGTTATCTCATTTAACCTTCACAACAGTTTTGCGAAGTATCACTGAGGCTTAGAGAAATGAAATACCTTGCCCTGAGAGATAAAGCTCATAAATGCATCATAGGAGTGGAAATTGGATATATCTTTCAATTTTAAGTTACAGGCATTATGTCAGTGAAACTTGTAAGAATAAACTACTCAGTGACAGGATTTATCACACAGAACAAGACCTCCAGCAGTACATGGTCCAGACCTGGTATCACAATTATAAATCAGGACCTCTAGGCCTTTCAATTTTCCAGATGTACTATGTTCATTGTGCAGCTACATCCTCATTATTATGTTGCAAGCTGACTGCTCTATCTCTGGGCATTGCATCATTTCCCAAGAAGGAGGAAAAGTGAAATATCCCTTATAAATGACTTTTTAGAAGCCTTACTAGGTTGACTTATGCTTCTGTCTCATTGATTAAGAACTAAGTTACCTGGCCACCCCTTGTTGCAATGAATCTAGGGAGGTGCATATTGATTACTTTTTTGGTATTGTTTTTGATCTTTTAATCTTTTAGTTTCTCCAATTGTACCATCAAAAATCCGAGTATTGGCCTGGCTGGTGTAGCTCAGTGGATTGAGCGCGGGCTGGGAACCAAGCGGTCCTGGTTCGATTCCCCGTCAGGGCACATGCCTGGGTTGCAGGCCGGGTCCCCAGTGAGGGCCATGTGAGAGGCAACCATACATTGCTGTTTCTCTCCCTCTCTTTCTCCCTCCCTTCCCCTCTGTCTAAAAATAAATAAATAAAATCTTTAAAAAAAAATTAAAAAATCCGAGTATTAAGGAGGGCGTGGCTGCAAAGGTTGAACATCCTATGCTGTAGACAGGGAACTTTTTTAAGTTGGAGGGTATTGTGGTCAGGATGTGGAAGCAGGAGGAGACTGTTTAGGAGACATTTACAGTGATTTAGGTAAGAGATCAAAGGAGCCTGAATTAGGAAAACATTTGTAGGAATAAAAAGGAGACTAAAATTCAAAAATATTTGGGAGGTCTAATGGATAGGACTTCGTTGTTGACTTTGTTGAGGACGGGAGAGTGAAAACTCAAAGGTGGCTCTGGGTTTTTGGCAGAATTGAATGAGGGGTATCACTAACTGAGACTAAAGAAGGGTAAAGGTAGAAAGGTTAAATTGGTTGCCTTTTTATACATGGTGAGTTTGAGGCATCTGGATTTCCTCATGTGCAGTGCAGATTTGTCATATGTTAGAAGTATTTTTTTTCTTGATAATATCCCTTGGAATTGTATTTACTTTTTATTGTGTAGAAGTTTTATTGACTTGATCACAATTTTTTTTTTTTTTTTTTTTTGTGAATAGGATGAGGTAGGGAAAGAAAAGGGACGAGCATTTTCAGTTGTTAGAACATAATTGAACACAATTACTATTTCCAAGATGTGGTATAAAACACGAAAATACTGAAGTTTTCTTTTTACAGTAGCTCTAACATTAATATTTTATAGTTTTGATGTTTTAAGAAATTCTACTGTTATTTCCTTCCAAAAATAAAACGCCCCCATTTTGATTTTTTAAAATTATAAATCAAAATTAAAATACCTATTTCTTGTATTCTTCTGATAGCAGGAGGATGCATTAGCACAACAGGCCTTTGAAGAGGCTCGGAGAAGGACACGTGAATTTGAAGATAGAGACAGGTCTCATCGGGAGGAAATGGAGGTGAGAGTTTCACAGCTGCTGGCAGTAACTGGTTAGTACTTTCCCCCAAACTCTCAGGATCTATTATGTGATGTTTGTTCATAATGTTTTTAATAGTGTTAAGTTTAATTTTGGTTTTTATTTTCAAAAAGTTGTACTTTGTGGCTTTGTGTTAATTAAATATAATTGCTATAAAGAAACTTAGTCTTAATTTTAAGATTGTACATGAATTTTTCATTTATTAGTCGTTATAAAAGTCATTTGGCATGATAATGTATTTTCTCTTAATTCATTGATCCAAATATTTTATCTATTGTTTCTTAATTATTTTTCAGATTATTTGCTTAAAAATACCTTATTATCATAGAATACATATTTTTAGAACATTATTAAAACTCTTTGGAAATAATAATATTTTTAATTTTTCTATAAACATTTGTCTTGATTTTGTAACAGTATAGTTTTTGGTTATTTGTGTCTTCTCTTTATTAGAGGAAAACTTAATATTTCAGATTACTCAAAGAATGGAATTAACCTAAACTCTTTCTTTTAGCCCTTTTATGCTAAAATAAAATCTAGACATAGAAATCTACACAGAAGAAAGGTGTATCTTAATTATTATAAAGCTGACACCTTTATAATTACTATCCTGGTCAAAAAATAAAACTTTGACAGCTACCCCAGCAGCCTCCTTCATGGGTGCATCTAATTATGACCCATTTCTTCCTCTCAAAGTAATCATTGCCTCAATCTTTTTTTCTTTTAAACATCAATGTGTGGTTGCCTCTCAAGCTCCTCCTACTGGAGACCTGGCCTGCAACCCAGGCATGTGCCCTGACTGGGAATTGAACTGGTGACCATTTGGTTTGCAGGACAGTTCTCAATCCACTGAGCCACACCAGCCAGGGCTCATTACCTCAGTTTTTATAATAATCCACTTTCTTGTGTCTTTTTATTTTATTATCCATGTCTACTTCAATCTTAGATATTCAACTTTGTCTTGCCCAACATTTAAACTTGGTATTAGTTTGAATTGATACGGTGGTTTACTTTTTTCTACATAAAATTGTATCCTGCTTTAAGCAGGCTTCCATTGTAAAAATTAATGAAGTATCTGCAGATTCTTCAGAAATCGAAATTCTATAAAAAGTATACTTTTGGCCCTGGCTGGTGTAGCTCAGTGGATTGAGCGCGGGCTGGGAACCAGAGGGTCCCGGTTCGATTCCCAGTCAGGGCACATGCCTGGGTTGCGGGCCAGGTCCCGTGAGGGCCATGTGAGAGGCAACCGTACATTGCTGTTTCTCTCCCTCTCTGTCTCCCTCCCCTCCCTTCTCTCTAAAAATAAAAAAATAAAAAAAAAAGTATACTTTAATAAAACAAAATGATCAAGATAACAATTAATGTGTTTAAAAATAATGTCAAATGTTAAAATTTGTTGTGATTCAAGTTAATATAGTTGATTATCAACATGAAAATTTTACACAAGAAGAAATAGAAAAAGTTAGCACATGTCTTTGATAATCAAAAGAAATATAATTAAAATATAATTATAGTACGTCAACTGAATAGAAAAATTTCCAGGCATTGAAGAATTCTGGCGATTGGTTGCATTACAGTGTGACTTGTACTTAGCCCTAATGAACTCTGACTTAAAAAATGTTTAAGATGGTAATTTTGATGTTACATGTATTTTACCACATTAAAAAAATTTAAGTTGGTATCATAATACAAGAAATGTGTGGGTTTTGCATGCACAACATTTTATGTACACTGTTATCTAAATTAATATTAAAGAGTGGGTGTGGGTGTGTGGATCTGTATTACACAAAGACTGGTTAAGAGACCAGACTCTAGAGTCAGGCTGCAGGGGCTGAATCTGGTTGTGCCATTTACTTTTGCTGCCTTGGAAAGGTATTTCACTTTCTGTGACTGAGTTTCCTCATCTATAAAAGAGGGCTAAAAATCATGCCTACCTCATGCAGTCTTTGTGAGGACTGAATGAGTAAATACACTTGAAAGCACTTTTAGAGTATGTGGCACTGACTAGGTGTCAATGGCTATTATTGATGTTATTTCATATATATTTTCCACTATATTACAGTTTTTCTAGAATAAAGGAAATACTCAAGCCTACTCAGTGGTTAGCGTATGAAATAGTGAACTCACCCTTTTTTTTTTTCAGAGAGAGGAAGGGAGAGAGGGAGAAAAACATTGATGATGTGTGAGAAATACATCAATTTGTTGCATGATTGATATTCCCTTTTGTCAATCAGTAGATATCCACATATGCTGATAGCAACTGTGATGATGTTCCCAAGAATACTTAATTAGCTTCGTAGAGACAGGAAGAATATAGTGCAATACATTTGTTTTCTTTGAGGCTTTTACAATATTTGTGATTGAACTTCCTACTATATTTTCTTTCAAAATGCTTGTTATCTGTAATAGTAAGAAGTGTTTAAATGTATAATATGCGATTGTTATACTTTTGAACATTTTTGCTCATGCTGTTTGTCCTCTGGCCAAGAGTGTACTTTTATAAATGTACTATCCATTTATCAAGGCCCAGCTTAAATGTTATCTGTCAATCCCTTCTCCAGTCTTCTTAATCATAATTAGCCCTTCCACTTTGTAGTTTCCAGAGCACTTCATATTTCTTTTATTGTATGTACTGAAGAGTATGTTGAAACAATTATAAATGTGTCTGTTTTCCATTCTATTGTGATCCCCAGTGAGATGGGGACCCTGATTTTTTAATTTACACACTACCCATCACAGTGCTTTTGTACATTGTGTTTAGTTGTCAAATAGAAATGGTCAAAAAAACAGCTCCTTTCCTGCTCGTCTGAAAGTTAGAGTTACAGGATAGCCTATAGGTTAAAGTAGAAAAATACAGTTAGTGGTCTCTGGAGAGATTTAACATGTTTCTAATTTATTGGTTTATATTAATTAGGTTATTTATCTTTATTTTTTCTTTTTTAAAGAATTTATTTATATATTTTTAGACAGACAGGAAGAGAAGGAGAGAAACATCAATGTGTGGTTGCCTCTTGTGCACCCCTCACTAGGGAACCCGGCCCGCAACTCAGGCACGTGCCCCAACTGGGAATCAAACCCATGACCCTTTGCTTCGCAGGCCTGCGCTCAATCTATTGAGCTACACCAGCCGGAGCTAATTAGGTTATTTATTCAGTAATGAACCCCAACTGTGTTGTGCTGGACTCTGCATTAGGGACAAGGAAATAGATAGATGCAAATGCATGGTTTCTGTCCTTGAGCAACTCTCAGTCTTGAGGGAAAATAGATGTATAAACAGATAAGTGCAGTCTTGTTTTATCAGTAGCCATACACAATGGAGAAGGAAGAGTGGCATTGTGGGGGACGGAACACTCACATCTGCCTCTGGGGGATTTGAAGGAGAATATGCTGCAGGAAGTTTGAAGGACAACTTTAAGTTTGTTAACTGGACAAACTAGAGAGAACATTCTGTGTAGAAGGAACAGTATATGCAGAGGCGTGAAGGAGTAAGAGATCTTGCCATGTCGGAGAATGATTGGTTTGTCTTTCTGGGACAAGCTAACATAGCTTTAAATGAATATAAGAATTATTTTATAAAAAGTGTCCTTCAGCTACATTATATTTGAAGCAAAACTATTTAACAGTTAATGAAATAATTATTTAGGAAGTTGTGTATATTTTGCTTTAAATAAAATTCTAGATTGAGACTGAATTATCTTTCTAAAATGTTAGTTTGAGTGTTCTTATAAATGATGTTACTTGAGGAAAAGCATTTTGGTGTGTGAGTTTATATGTGTGTGGTTATATTTGTGTATGAACAAAAATACAGTCTGTTAATGGAGGTGTCAAATAATTTATTGCACAGGTAGTTTCCCATCAGTTTTATGTCAGTGATTTGAGAGCATGGGCTTCATAGACATGCCTAGTTGAGATTCCTGCTCCATTACTTGCCAATCTCTATTGAGCTGGTTTTCTCATAGAAATTGTTGTGAGAATTAAATAGGAAAATGCTTGTAAAGCACTTACTGCTTTAGTGTGGTGCTTTGTATGTATGTGTCTATAGTAAATAGTAGATCTAAAGTACTTTAACACTAAAAGCTCTATCACAGTGATGGTTCCAGTTAATTGAATTATCTGATTACCAAGAACATCCTTTTAGTTCTCTAAAATGTATTAGGGCGTTTTCCTTGCATTATGACCTGAAGCATAGAAAAATGGTTAGATTCTCTTCAGTGATTTAAGATCCTGTAGTTCTTGGCCTGGCTGGTGTAGCTCAGTGGATTGAACGTGGGCTGCGAACCAAAGGGGTGGGCTGTGAACCAAAGGGTCGTCGATTCGATTCCCAGTCAGGGCACGTGCCTGGGTTGCGGGCCAGGTCTCCAGTGGAGGCCACAAGAGAGGCAACCACACATTGATGTTTCTCTTTCTCTCCCTTCCCCTCTCTCTAAATAAATAAATAAAATCTTAAAAAAAAAAAGATCCTGTAGTTCTTTATGACAATACTTTGAAATGTCAGTTCTTGTAGAAAACTGTCATATATAAAGTTAGGCTGGAATTGAACTGCAGAGCTTGCCTTGTAAGTCACTTAGGGGACTTAAGGTATGCATGTCTTTTGACATTTTCCTTGTGTATATTTTGCTTCCCTTTTTATTTTTTTATTTTTATATATTTTTTCAATTACAGTTTACATTAATTATTCTGTATTAGTTTCAGGTGTACAGCATAGCAGTTTAGATAGTAATATACTTTGCAAAGTGATCCCCCCAATATTTCAAGTATCCACCTTGCCCCATACATAGTTATTACAGTATTATTGACTATATTCCCAGTGCTGTAATTTAAATCTCTGTGACTGGTCTGTAACTACCAATTTGTACTTTTGCTTCCTTTTTAAAAAGCCCATAACAAATTCTTTATGTCAGCTTCCTTTTTTTTTTTTAAGATTTTATTTACTTATTTTTTTAGATAGGGGGGAATGGAGGGAGAAGGAGAGGGAAAGAAACATCAATGTGTGGTTGCCTCTTGTGCGTCCCCTACTGGGCACCTGGCCCGCAGCCCAGGCCTGTGCCCTGATTCGGAATTGAACCAGCGGCCCTTTGGTTCACAGACCAGCGCTCAATCCACTGAGCCACACCAGCCATGGCTCAGCTTATTTTCTTGCAGCTTATTTATCTCTTTTTTCCTAAAAGGAGAATGTTAGAGAAAAATGTTTTCTCCCTGTAATTAAAACATCTGTAAGATGCCTTAAGTCACACTTTTATAAAAAATTGCTATCTTACATTCAGTTTAACATTCTTAATAGTTGAAGAAACTAAGATCTCAAAAAAATTAATTGACTCACTTTCTTTCAAATAGTTGGTTAATGGAAAGAAGAGTGAAGGCTTAAACCAGTTTTCTAACCAAAAAGTCTCCACAAATACAGGCTAGCACTGGGAAATGAATTTCCACATCACCCGTAAAGATGATTAAGTTGAAAAATGAAATCTGCCAGAAGAGGTTAGAAATTGTTTTGCCTGGAAAAGCTGAGGCAGAACATAATATAATGGTTCCAGTGGGTGGTCCTGATGGCCTGGCCTGAGACTGGATCCAAGGAGCAGTGGTAACCCGTGGGTGGCAGTAACCCAGCAGTAGATGGTCCTTGGAAGCTTGAGATCCTGGCAGCACAGAGGCTTAGGGATGTCCGACACCTGTTTAGATAATCTCTGTGGCGTCTGGTCCTGCTATACTAAACTTGTAATGGTGGTGTTCATGGGCATTTAATGTATGTGTAAGGTTGAAGTTACTAACAGTGGGAAGTAGTACTCCAAGTGGTAATAGCCCGAGGGGCTTGATTTTTGCCTCTTTTAACCTGAAATCACTTAGGAAGGTCACTGGGCATGTTTTATTTCACCATCTGTAAAATTTAGGAAATTTCAATCCATCATCCTTGGTGGGATTTAATATTGTCTTTTTCATATTTTTCTTTTTCTTTTTTTTTAAATATTGATGATCTTTTTTACATTAAAGATTTTATTTATTTTTAGAGAGGGGGGAAGGGAGGCAGAGAAGCGTTGACGTGGGAGAGAAACATCTATCAGTTGGTTGCCTCTCACCACCCTGCCAGCCCCCCGCCACAACTGGGGACCTGGCCCACAAACCAGGCGTGTGCCCTGACTGGGAGTCAAACAGGTGACCTTTCCATTCTCAGGCTGGCACTCGATTCACTGAGCCACACCAGCCAAGGCTGTTTTCTTTTTTAAAAAAGTATTTTATTTCTTTATTTTTAGAGAGGGGAAAGGAGGGAGAAAGAGAGGGAGAGAAACATTGATCAGTTGCCTCTCATATACACCCCAACTGGGGACCAAACCTACAACCCAGGCACAATGTGCCCTGCCCAGGAGTCGAACTGGTGACCTTTTGCTTTGTGGAACAACGCCCAACCAACCACACCAGTCAGGGCCTCTTTTTCTGATTTTTCTGAAAAAGGATATTTTAGCACTCCGGTACTTTCTTTACCTTTCACAGGTAATGGCAGGCTATCATTAATTTGGCAAATGAAAAACCACAGTGAAATAAAGAAACACTTTATTTTAGTAACCTTGTCCAAGTTACTGTTAAATCTTTGATACATAATAAAATGATATGCAAAAAGGTACAGAACACTGTGTATAATATCTTATTACCCTGTGGTTATTTTTGAAAGGAATACACACACATATTTGTTTGAATGTGCATCACCTCTGTGGTAGGAATTGTTAAGAAAGTGGAATTGGAAACTGGAGGGGAAACGTATTTGGGCGCAACGTAGGAGGATGATTACTTTTCACTGTTTATCTTTTGTACCTTTTGAATTTTATGTCGTGTGTCTATTACCTATTTAGAAAAGAAATAAAATTTGTTTTTAGTGTTAACACAGAATGATGAAAATAGAAGATTCTAGAACTTGGGTTCTGTTTTCTCTGGCATATAGGTTGCTTTAAAAAATGTGAAATCTGCCCTGACCAGTGTGACTCAGTTGGCTGGGCATTGTTCCGCAAAGCAAAAGGTTGTCTGTTTGATTCTAGTCCAGGCATATATATATGCCTGGGTTGCGGCTTCAGTCCCCGTGCATGCGACAGGCAACCAATCAATATTTCTCTCCCTCACTTTCTCCCTCCCTTTCTGTCTCTATTTTTTTTTTCTGTCTCTATTTATTTTTAGAGAGACAGAAAGGGAGGGAGAAAGTGAGGGAGAGAAATTAAAAATAAATAAAATCTTTAAATAAATAAAAATTAATAATCTGAAATCCTTTCTCTGCTTGAAACTTCATACGGAACCCCAGTATAAATAGATAGAGGTACTGCTCTGAGTGAAACGGGTAAGGATTATTCTGGTCTCCCTCTAGAGTCCCTGTGGTGTTTTGGGGGAACTCAGTAGCTGAAAGCATTTAACTGGAGAAGCTTTGATGCAGAAGAATGAACATGAGGTTTGTAAATAGATTTCCCTGGTGTTAAACCCTAACTCCACTACTTGTTGCCATGTGATGTTGGGAAAGTTGCTTATTCTCTTGAGCCTCATCTGTCAAACGGGCTAACGCCCTTCCTCCTTTACTGCCTTCCTCCTGGGTTGCTCCCTAGCTCAGTATCTGACATTTCACGTTGGGGCTCAGTGCAAGCTAGTTTCTTCACCTCCTCATTCTGTGCGCCTTTGGTCACAAGTATCTGGACTGGCAGTAAATGTGGGTGTATCCTAACTTCAGATAGTGTTTTGCTAAGCTGCTTTAGATTTTGGTTTTGTTTGCTTGTTTATTGTTTAAAAGTAAAGGATTTTGAGCTTTTCTTGGTTCTTTGGAGGTAATGATAGTAATTACCTGGGGGTTTGAATAGTGACTGGAAAAAGATACAAGGAGAACTTCCCAAATTTTGGTAATATTTCTTGATCTGCTTGCTATAACATGGGTGTGTTCACTTAGCAAAAACTCATCAAGTTACATATTTGATTTTTGTACTCTTTGACACTTTAGTAAAGAGTAGACTTAAAAAAGAAGACATAATTACATTTCTTCTATAAAATTAAATTTTCTTCTCATTAATCCTCTCCTGATTCTCATTCTTAGTCTGAGTTCATAGTTCATATTCCTGATTCACTCTCGCCTAATGCCTTTAGCCAACACACACCTCAAAAAGGCCCTGCCCATTTCACGTCTCTTGCCACATAGAAGCAGCCCAGTGCCTTTTCTGCCTTTGAATTCTTCCACGATTAGAAAATGTTGACATGTTACCCATGGCAGTTTTCTTTGAGTTGCATATCTCTGTAACTATATGTAATTCAAATGCCTTACTTCTGACTTTTTTGAAAAGAGATTGAAGTTAATACAGGACAAACTAAAGTGTTTTGGTCGTAGATAAATTGGAAAGGTATTTTCCATCATCAGTGTGAGAGCAGTTTGTACAAACTCTCTGTCCAGGGACAGCTTTCACCTTGATTGGCCTCTTAACCTAAAACTGTGATATGGCACCGTTTGCTTTTAATTCAGCTGCAAAATGACAGTGCTGAGGGAGATTTTCTCTATCATGATCTAGAAAATGGTTTCATTTGGTTAGGTTATAAAGCGTTAGCAAATAAATTGCTATCTTTAATGTCAGAGAATGGGTAAATAATTATTGCTTATTCTACTTCAGGGAGTTTTAATGCAATTCAGCAAATCATAGGAGAATTTTATGTGGAAACTATTTGGAAATAAAAACAGGCAAAAGGCTTTATGTGGTTTTGTATTTGTATTTTGTATGTTTTTGGAGCCTTCTATTCTGTGTGGTCCGAGAAAAAATCCCAACCTTATTTATTTTAAATAACCACAGACTTCAGTTTTCAAGTCAGTTAACTCTACCAACACTCATATTTGTGTAAGGACAAATTAACATAAGAATCTGTGTATACTGGGCCTTTCTGAGGTGTGTGTTGGCTAAAGGCATTATTAGGTGAGCGTGAACCGGGAATATGAACTATGAACTCAGACTAAGAATGAGAATCAGGAGAGGATTCATGAGGAAGAGGATACTAAGTCTGTCTTCTCTTACACTGAGAGAGACAGAGGAAGAGACTCTTAATTTGCTCTTGGTTATAGGAAATGTAGACTTTATGAAAATTTATTTTGTTTTAACCTTGTTTTAGTTTGTAAAAATTACTCTTAACTGCAGGATGCAGTTTTTTTTAACATTTGAGAAGTTTATGTAGGTAAGTGCTGAGCAGCGTTGGGAAGTGCTGTAGGAAAATGCTGAGCAGCGTCGTTAGCGACAGCAGCACGAGTGCCGATTGTGTGCCGCAGCTGAGAAACGATGGCGTGGCTCGATACGCTGCAGTGTTCCTTTACACTTGGTTCTCAGATGATCAAGGGGTATCTTCATTTTGAGGAACTGAGGCTGAGAGAGAATGAAAAGCTGGTCTGAGGTCACATAGCTGAGGTGGTAGAGCCATCCCATCCAAGTCCAGTAATGTAGATTATTTTCACTATCTTTTTCACTTTGAAATATCACTTTATATCTTAAGTATTTGTGAAGTGATATACTTTTATAAGAATTGCATTTTTGACATCCCTGTTAGACCAGCTATTGTGGTCTCTTTATTTGATGGGTGTTTATAATTGTCTGCTGACATGTTTTTTTTTTACCTTTTTAATAATGAATCTGGGGAAAGTGCATTCTTTTCTTTCATATTGGAACCTAAAATTTCTGCTTTGTGTCTTCTCCAGCCTTAGAAATGGGGAGAAATAGCAACGGAGGCTAATTAACATTAATGCTAATTGTGTATTAAAGGTTCATTTTTTTCCAGCGGTCTCACTGCCACCAGCTAACTGTGTGATCTTAATGGAATCACTTAACCTTCTTGGGCTCTCAGTCTAATCATCTGTAAATGAGAGTTGAACCAGATCTCTGAAGTACTGCGATGCTCTAAAATTGTATAAATCTGTGTTCTTTTAGCCAAGTATCAAACATAAAACCATTAGAAAGTATCTGGACATAGTATACATTCAATAATTTGTGGCTATTTTTAACTATCACGGCAATCTGTCATGAAGAGTATTCATGCTGTCCTGACCAGTGTGGCTGAATTGGTTGGGTGCTGTTCTGCAAGTCAAAGGGTTGCAGGTTCGATGCCTGGTCAGGGCACATGCGTAGGTTGCAGGTTTGGTCCCAGGTCAGAGCATCTACGAGAGGCAACCGATCGATGTTTCTCACATCAGTGTTTCTCTTCTTCTCTTTCTCCTTCCCTTTCCTTCTCTCTAAAAATAAAATCTTTAAAACAGGGTGGGGGGTGTTCATGCCAGTTTGATGGTCTTGACAATAAAGAATGGAAATCAACCAAGAAATTGTACTCTTTTTAATTTGGTTATCTCTGCTCTTGGCTACTTCTGCATGGCCCTGACCAGTAGGGAAAACTCCCAACACCTGGCGACTTTCTGTCTCTTCATTTTTTTTAGATGGGGGGAAGGGAGAGAGAAAGAGAAAGAGAAACATTGATCGATTGTCTTTTATACATGCCCCAGCTGGAGACTAAAGCTGCAGCCTAGGGGGAAATCGCATCAGCAGTCTTTCATTTTGCAGGATGATGCCCAACCAACTGAGCCACACGAGCCAGAGCTGTCTCTTCATTTTAAATTCATGCCATGGTTGACTCCTAGAAACTGTATTTGCCATGTTTCTTGGTCATGTATTAAAAGAAAGAAAACTGGAGCAACTGGTAGGAAGAGGTCTGTAGTAAAATCTACACTAATTCTTTATAAATATTAAAGATATAATTGTGTTCTGAAAAGGCTCGTGGGTATCTGCTTTCTATTAAAACCCTGTTCTGAAAAACTGTTAATAAATAGTTAGAACCAAGGGTCTATGTGTATTGACTAGGGAGAAAGAAACGAGAAATTATGGACTTTATGCTTTTAGAATAATTGTGTTCAGTTTCTTCACCATCCTCCCGTTAGGGTTATTACCCACAAAAGAATTCTTTCTAAAACATCCATCCTCCATTAGAAAGCTGCCACAGTAGAAAGCATTGCTTCTTGAGACAGCTCATCCATTTGTTGAATTTCAGTCCTGTGGAAGCTATTTCACTGAACCTAAAATGTTTCTGTATTTGTCTCCTTCATGTAACCGCCCATACATCTTCCTTTCTAACATTAAATTTCCTCCCAGTCTGCCAACTCTCTCACCCTTTCCTCTTCCGCTCTCATTGATACTCTGTCAGACCTCCCCTCCTTTAATTTTCCTATTCTTGACCGTCCTTCACAGTGTCTTCCTCATTCTTTCTTAACAACGTAAATGTAGACTAAAAACACAAGTAAATAGCAAAAAAAAACTGTACTCTCCATGCATTTACCAAAAATATAAATAAACAAATCCGTGGCAACCTGTGCATAGAGAGCCACGACCAGGGAGAACTCTAGCTGCTGATGACTTGACTGTTCTTTATACTCTTTCGGAGTCATCCCATTATTAAAATAATTTGGAAATTACTCTTATCTCAAGACAAAAGCTGAAATATCCTTTTCACAAAGTAGTATTGGTAGATTTGTAGTGACTTATAAATATGTAATTAGGATTGATTTTTCTCAGTGTTTCTTCATTGCTCAGCCCCTTTTCTCACCTTCATTGACTGAAACCAGATACTCAAGTCATCATCTTTGATTTTGCAGAATTGATCTGTCCTTACACTACATTTAGCATTGATTCTGTATGGAACATATATTGTTTTTATGATCCATATGTATTCCATAGCTCTTTCAGCCTATAACCAAGTGGCATAACTTTAACCTGACTAGTTAAAAGGAATGTGCTAAAATTTAGTCATTGTGCAGTCTGCTAATAAAAAATAGCTAAGGTCTGCTAGAGGAATATATAAAAATTTGTAAGAAAGATTACTGAAGTTAGTGGTGGATTTTATTTGATTTATTTTTTTATTTAAAGAGATTTTATTTATTAATTTTTAGAGAGAGGGGAAGGGAGGGAGAAAGAGGGAGAGAAACATCAATGTATGGTTGCCTCCCACGCAGCTCCCACTGGGGACCTGGCCCACATCCCAGCCATGTGCCCTGACTGGGAACTGAACTTGCGACCCTTTGATTTGCAGCCCACACTCAATCCACTTTGCTACACCAGCCAGGTTATTTGATTTATTTAAAGTGAATAAGGCAGTGTCATTTCTGTCTAAACAACATAACCCTCTTGAGAAATGATGACATAACTGGAGCTTCTGACTGAATTTGATCTTACAGCACAAGTGTGACTTGTTGAGATGTTTCTTTGAAGGTCAGGAATGCTCTAACCACTGTTTTAGATACTAAGAATTAAAATCAAGCCCTGGCTGGTATGGCTCAGTGGATTGAGTTCGGCCTACAAACCGAAAGGTCTCCAGTTCGATTCTCAATCAGGGCACACACCTGGTTTGTGGGCTGGACCCGCAGTTGGGGGCATTCGAGAAGCAACCAATTGATGTCTCTCTCATACATCAATGTTTCTCTCCCTTTCTTTTTCCCTCCCTTCCCCTCTCTAAAAATAACTAAATAAAATCCTTTTTTTAAATTTATTTTTAGAGAGGGGAAGGGAGGGAGAGATGTAGAGAAACATCAGTGTGTGGTGCACCAAGGACTCTAATTTTACATTTCTCTTCTTGCTCTTGAGACAATACTTTATCTGTAGTGATTCTGGATTTTATTTCTTTTTTTCCTAGGATATTATTTATTTCTTTTTAGAGAGAGAGGAAGGGAGGGAGAAAGAGAGAGAGAGAAACAGCAATCGGTTGCCTCTTGTACTCCCCCAACTGGGGACCTGGCCCGCAACCCTGGCACGTGTCCTAACTGAGAATCGAACTGGTGACCTTTCAGTTTGCAGTCTGGCGTTCAATCCACTGAGCCACACCATCCAGGGCTGGATTTTAATTCATGAGGTGTGGAGATTTTTAGTTCAAGCTCAGGTGGCAGAGAAGGAATTCAGTAAGAGATGAATTTCACTACATTTTTCAACCATTTCTCTTCATCTGTAAAATAGATGAATAACAGCAACTATGTTATGGATGGTTGGCAGGGATTAAATTAATTCATCCTTGCAAAGTGCTTAGAACAGTGCCAAGTGTATAGTTGGTGCTCATAAATGTCAGCTATTACTAAAAGGGAAAGTTTGCTTCTAAGGTGATTGGGTGATACGATAAAGTTAAACCTTTTAGTCCCAAAACAGTAAATGTATCGATAGATTCATTGTTCCTTTATACATGGTACATATTTCAATAATGTTCTTTGAATATGAGATTTTTATTTATTTTTTTAAGGAAACTTTAGCCAAGTATTTCATACATAATTTAAATAGTTGTTTTTCTTCTTACATGTGGAGAAATGTTGGCTGAAAATTCTTTAGTTGCAAACTTTTCTTGTGTGCTATTGTCTTTTATTTATCTAGCACTTTGGTTTTCAAACATGTTTTGATCACAAACTATGATTTTTTGTCATTTCAGGCAAGAAGACAACAAGACCCTAGTCCTGGTTCCAGTTTAGGTGGTGGTGATGACCTCAAACTTCGTTAATTAGTAGCACAGCAGATGTGCTCCCCAATCTTTACATATACATTGTTTCTTGTCAGCAAAAATAATTGATTAAAAGACCAGAAACTGTGATAACTGGAGGTACTACAGTCTATTTCTTAACCTTAGGCAGTAACAAGACATCACAAACTGCCATGGTTTTGCACTATGATTATACCTGCATTTCTAATTTTGTATGCATGTAGCCAGTAATAATTTTAATTTTTTTTCTATGCAAGCTTACCTTGTTGGCATTATTTTAGTGAGTTTGAAACTATCTACTTGTAAAGCTCTTTTTTCCCTCCATTTTAATTTAAAAGTTCGTGTCATTTAAAAACAAGTCAAGAAATTAAAATTTTTATCAGAGGTTTTTTTCCCTAATCAGTTTCTCTAATTTTTCTTTTTTTGTGATTTTAGATATGTTGGTTATACAGCTTTTACTTCAGCTAGGCATTCTTGGGTTTGGTTTTGTTTTCCCCCATTTTCTTTTGTGTTTTCATTGTCTATGGCATTTAAAAACTGCTGATATGTTTGCATTATTTACGAGCTAAAAACCTAGTAGCATAGAGCTGTCTGCCAACAGCCTTCTAACAGAGTTTACAGTTGTTAAGGTTGCAGTATCCTTTTAAATGTTGATAATCAGCTCCTTTTCTTTACTTTTTAAACAAAAGTTTTTAATTGGCATTAACTCTAATCTCCCCTGATCTGTTTTAGATTTTGTTCTATAATCATGAGTTTCTGTGGAGATATTCTCCATAGATAATAATATTCTACTGAAATGCCTAAAGAAGTCGCAGGCTGGCTTCTGTTTTATTCAGGGATTTTTTTTTTAAGTCAATCAGAAAAGGGATACTGGAGCTTCTTCATATATGTAACAGCATATTAAACTGGAGACAGTGATGAATCAGCTACAAGGGTGATAATGTATTAAAATCATGTTTAAGATATTTGCTTTTATGTGTATTTTATAATGCATGCTTTTGTAAAAACAATGCTGGGTGATAAAAGACTAGTCTTAGAGAGAAAATGTTCATCTGTGCAGAGAATACATTTTCTTCCATTAATTATTATGAAAACAAATTCACAGGTTATATATGGTATTTTCCAAAAGGACTATTAATAGAACCTTTTGAGATGAATTAGTACGAGAATATTTTTTAAATAGGCTCACTGTCAAATTGAATGCAACTTTTTTTTTTTTAATACAAGACTGGAAAAAAGTGCTAAGTCATTTGGTACCTCCTTACAAATATTTTTCATGGTCACATTCATTAAATGTTACTACATTTCTGAATTTTTGCAAAAATGTATTTTATCATAATAGAATGGCATTATTTTAAAGAGTTTGAAAAACTGACATGGTCAGTTCAGAAAATGAATTGAAGTCTGAATAAGGTCATTGCATTTAAAACATATATATATACTTGATTGATGAGGAAGGTGTGACTTTCATTGTACATAGGTCTTATAACTCATGAACATATCCTGTATCTCAGAATAAAAATGTTTGTTATATATTTGAAGTCATGCATGGTAAGGAGTGTGTTTAAATTGTTATAAACAGTGATACATCATAAAAGACCATGCTGATCTTGTGTATCTAAGTACTATAAATGAATTGGTTGCTATTTGGTGTTGTACAGCTCACATGTTTACACACTCAGTGCCCTAACATCCCCTGAGGGAATCGCCTTTTAAGTGGTCCTTACAGTGGTGTTTTAAGGTTACTTTCTCACAGAGCTCCTTGGTTTTTGACTTCTGCACTTAAATTTTTTTTTTTAATAACGTGATGATGATGGTACATTTTTCTCTATTGCTTCTAGCTAAGGGCTTTTAGTCCACCAGTAACTGCGATCAAATGTTATTAAATGTTAATGTTGCCATTCTGTAAATACTGAATTTTTCCTGTCATTTAGCACAGTGCTGCTTCCATCTGTCTTAATGCTGGCATTAAGATCATGAGCCCTTTTTCTCTGATAGTGCAGGCTTCAAAACTACTTTTATTAAGTTATTGATGCAATTTGATATTTTTCCATAATCTATATTTAAACAGAATTACATCATTGCATCATCTTTTCTAAATTCATCTCCATGAAAACTTGCCTTAACCTACCAGATTGCTTTTGCCACCATTAGCCATAATGTGTGTTTGTATGTTTAATTTACTTTCACAATAAACTTCTGTGTAGTGAAAACAGGGTCCTGGCTTTTTATTGACATAATCCAGAAATTTCTGTTCTGGTGTTCATTGTGACATGAAAATTGATTTTGTTGTTTCTGAACAGTTCTTTCATCCTGCTTTGTAACCTTAAAAAAATACACACAAAAAAACAGTGGCATCTAGTGGTTATTTCTCCTAATTCCAAAGAAAACGCATAATATAAATATCACAAAGAATACTAATTTCCCAATGTATATTATGTTTTTCAAAACATCTGGCTTAATTTACCCACCCAGTGAGAAATGACTACAGAGTAGTGATGTCACCTTGGTGGGGGGGGAGAATTCCAAAAATTACATATCCAAATCAGTACCATCTTTTAAGCTAGTCATTTTAGCAATATACGCTTAATTTGTGCTGGTGTTATAGCAAACATTCTAAGGGCTTTTCTTGGCATTTTCCTATACCCCAAAATTAAATTTTTACTTTAGAAGCCATCTTTGAGCTTGGTCCATATGAAAATATTTACTTATTTGCCATCAGACTTACTGTAAATGACAAATTTTTAAATGCTAGATTAGAACCATTAAGCAAAATTGCAAAGAATGAGATTCATACTCAGGGTTAATTTCAAAAGTTGTTAAGCCACCTCTGGAAACAGGTATTTGGATATTCTCATTTTGGGCTGCTTGGGAAAAAAAGTATCTTACTTGATTTATGCTTTATTTGGCAATGAACTTTTTTTTAAGCCATAAGCTGCTTTATGAATTTTCCATTGCTGCATAACACATTGCTCCCAAACTTAGGAGCTTAAAACAATAAACATCGGCCCTGGCTGGTGTAGCTCAGTGGATTGAGCGCGGGCTGGGAACCAAAGGGTCCCGGTTCGATTCCCAGTCGGGGCACATGCCTGGGTTGCAGGCCAGGTCCCCAGTGGGGGTCACGTGAGAGGCAACCATACATTTCTGTTTCTCTCCCTCTC
Organism: Micronycteris hirsuta; assembly: GCA_004026765.1. Classification (NCBI taxonomy): domain Eukaryota; kingdom Metazoa; phylum Chordata; class Mammalia; order Chiroptera; family Phyllostomidae; genus Micronycteris; species Micronycteris hirsuta. The sequence goes on along the minus strand of PVJI01002694.1, from coordinate 92,972 downwards.
CTTCCTTTCCCCTCTCTCTAAAAATAAATAAATAAAATCTTTTAAAAAAAAAACAAAAACAATAAACATCGTCTTACAGATTCTGTGGGTCCAAAATCGGGAAGAAGCTAAGTTCAGTGGTCTGGTCCAAGATTCTCTCAAGGTGTCAACTAGGCCTTATGACTATAAAGTCATCTTAAGGCTTGACTGTGACTGAAAGATCCCCTTCCAAGCCCATTCATGTGGTTGTTGACTGGCCTCAGTTTCTCGAAGACCATTGGATGAAAGCCCTTGATTCTTTACTAGGTATTGGGATGGACACCTTCATTGTGAGTGTCTCCACAGGGCAGCTCACAATTTGGCAGCTGCCTTCTCCCAGAACAAGTGATTCAAGGAAGATTGCATGCTCATGATGAAAGCCACTGTCTTTTTAATAACCTAATCTTGGGTTGCCATATTCTGTATGTTAGAAGTAAGTCGCTTGGTCAGGCCCACACTCAAAGGGTGGGATGTCAGAGTTTGTGGACATATTTTTAGAATCACCACAGTGTCAGCCCTGGCCAGGTAGTTCAGTTGGTTAGAGCGTCGTCCCAATATACCAAGGTTGTGGATTCAATCCCCTGTCAGGGCACAAGCAAGAAGCAACCATTTAATGCATAAATAAGTAGAACAAATTGGTGTGTATATCTCTGTAAGTCAAGAAATAAAATATTTATTTTTAATGTTGCCGTATTTTTCGGACCATAAGACACACCTAGGTTTTAGAGGAGGAAAATAGAGAAAAAAAAATTTTTGAAGCAAAAAATGTAGTAAAATATGCCCTGGCTGATGTGGCTCAGTGGATTGAGTGCAGGCTGGGAATCAAAGGGTTGCCGGTTCGGTTCCCACTCAGGGCACATGCCTGGGTTGTGGGCCAGGTCCCCAGGTAGGGCCATGTGAGAGGCAACCATACATTGCTATTTCTCTCCCTCTCTCCCTTCCCCTCTCTCTAAAAATAAATTTTAAAAAATAATAAAATGGAAAAAAATTTTAAAAATGTAAAATATTTAATATGAATAACATTTAGGCAATAATTCAGCTACATTCAGACCACGAGATGCACCCCCATTTTCCTCCCAAATTTGGGGGGAACGTGCCCCTTATAGTCCAAAAAATACAGTAATTGATTTTTAGAGGGAGGGAGAATGAGAGGGAAAGAAACATTGCTGTGCCAGAGCCACACAGGGAAGCATTGATCTGATCTCTTACCAACAACAGGGGACCAGGAACCGGGGCCCAGGCCAAAACCCAGGCACCCACCACGACTTGGAATTGAACAAGTGACCTTTAGGTTTGCAGGACAATGCCCAACCCGCTGAGCCACGCCAGCTGGGGGCGGGGGCAAATTAAACCGCCACATCTGTATGTATATACGAGACAACATTGGTATTTTGATCTTCCAAATGTGTTTTAAAGATAAGCTTTCATTCTTTTGCAGGCAGATTTCAAGGCACGATTCCCCCTAGATAGCATCACTTTCTTGCATCACCACCATATATACGTATATAGCCTTTCAAAAATGTTTCAAGGCTAGAAGATTAGAATTGTAGGCTCATGAGTGAAAGTGGCAGTTTGGTTTGCTTAAATATAGGATAATCAGGTAAGTCACTGTATTAGTCAACTTTTGGTTAGAATAATTTAAGCAACTTAATGTTTTATTCGCCTTATTCAGGTCAGGAACATTGGGAAATGTGAGAAGATCAGATAGAGGGAAATTGGTTATTAGAGAAGATTGGATTAGACGATCCCAGTATGGTAGCTACCAGCCACATGTGGCTATTGAGCATTGAAATAAGGCTAGTACAACCAAGAAACAGAACTTTTTATTTTTTAAATTTTAAAACTCAGGCAGTGTTAAATATTTTTCTGTTAAAACTTTGTTTTAAGAGGGCTACATTTCACTTAAACCTTTGAAAATTTAGTGTCTGAGTTGAAGATGAACTGGTAATGTAAAACACCAAATAGCAGAGATCCAGTACTCCCCAAAAAAGGAATGTAGGATATTTCACTAATTACTTATTTTGATTACATATGAATATTTGAATATTTTTATATACTGAGTTAAATTACTACTTGATATATTGGGTTAAAGTATATTTAAATTAATTTATCTTTTTAATGCTACTATAAAATTTTTAATTGCATATATTGGCTCACATCAATATTCAGATTTTGAGTGGGCAGAGGACATAGATCATACAGCAAAAGGAAAAATAAGTTTAAAAAAGTATTCAGGCTTACTATTCCTGTTCCTTTTTTTTTTTTTTTTTTTCAACCCAGGCATGTGCCCCGACTGGGAATCGAACCGGGACCCTCTGGTTCCCAGCCCGCGCTCAATCCACTGAGCTACACCAGCCAGGGCTTAGTTTTTGAAATAAACAACTTTAATAGATATTTATAGTTATGCCCTATGACAAAAACCACAAATCAATTAAAAGCCGCTAAAACTGGTGTGGAAGTATTTATCCTGTCTTTTTCACTGACTTTTTCTTTTTGAAAGATTTTATTTATTTATTTATTTATCTATTTTTTTTTTAAAGATTTTATTTACTTATTTTTAGAGAGAGGAGAAGGAAGGGAGAAAGAGCAATGTATGGTTGCTTCTCACATGGCCCTCACTGGGGACCTGGCCTGCAACCTAGGCATGTGCCCCAACTTTTTTTTTTTTTTTTTTAAGATTAAAACGAAGTATGATTATTTTACTTTCTAGGATCATTTAGGGGGAGAATGTTTATTCAGTACCCAAAACAGACATAGTGTCTGACCTAGGAACCTACAGCCTAGCTCAAAAACTGACCAAAAGCAGTAATAACGTTTAAGTTATTGGAAGTACTGGCTGTTACAGGGTACATCTAACCTGGTCTGGGTGGTCAAAAAGGCTTCTTTAGACATTTGAGCTGAAATCTGAAGGATGGCAGACACTGCTGGCAAAGAGAAGGTGACAAAAGTATTACAAGTAGGCAGGCCAAGAGCATGACCAAGTGTGAGAAACTAAGCAGCTGAGTATGCCTGGAACATGGAGTGGAGTGCGCTGCAGCAGTTAGATGAATCTGAAAGGGTGTGCAGAGGCCAGGGTGAGGGTTGCAAGCTGTGCTGGGTGGGCTTTTCCAGCCATGTTAAAATGTTTGGACTGTTTCCAAGGGCAAACTTGAAGCCACTGAGGGGTTGTGAGTTTGAGGGAATGGGATCTTGATAAAGCTCCTTTGAGTTGATTGGAAAGAACAAAACTAGCAGAATGTCAGTCCCACTGATCATATGGATACAAAGGTTAAGGATGGTTTAGTGAGCATTGGAGACATTTATGACCAGAGGCAAGTACAGGAGGCATAACTGATAATTTTCCCAGTTTTTCTTACCATGATTGTCTGGTGGCATTGCCTTAAAACCCCCAAATTTTTATTGGCTTAAAGACCTCTCTTATTTGCTAAATACTCATCAGTGGTTGACCTAAGCTGACAGAGCAGTCACTGGAACATTGTGACAAAGCCAAGAAGATACTGTAATGAAAAGGGCACTGGATTTTAAAACCCACCTGAAATTGACACACATGACTTCTGTTTACATTTTATTGGAGGCACAAAATGACAGGCCACGTCCAACTTCACTTGGGCAGGGAACTGCAGTCCCACCTTTTGCCCAGAAAAGAGTCAAGATATTTATGAATAGCTCTAATGATTAGAGCTATGGCCACCCCCCTTTTTTCCTCAGTATGTCTGGGGGTGGGGTCAATGATTCTGTGTTTTAATGTATCCTATCCATGGATGCAGTTACCTTTACTTTCAAAGTGTTTTGTTGGTTTTTTTACCCTGACAAATGCAACCAACAGTAACCATAGTACTAAGATTCTGTTTCCTAAGCTTTACACCTAGGACTTCAAACTTAGTACATTTTGTGCCTTCTAAGTTATCACGTGACAGTTTTGTTTTTTTAAATCCTCAGCCAAGGACAAAGTTACTGAGGGAAGAGGAGGGAGGGTAGGAGAGAGGGAGAAAGAAATACCAGATTGGTTGCCTCTTGCACATGCCCCAACCAGGAATCAAACCTGCAACCCAGGCATGTATGTGCCTGGGAATTAAACCTGAGAACTTTAGGTATATGGGATGATGCTCTGAGTCACACAGGCTAGGGCACATGTGAGCTTTAACAGAAGTATTAGCATCCCAGCCTCCAATGTTAGTTCCCCCAGGCTCTTTCCTGTCTAAGTGACATCATCATCCATCAGCTACCCAAGCTGGAAACTTGTGTTTCGATTCTTGACTCCTTTTCTCCCTCATATCCTACATCCAACCTGTAGATTTTGCCAATGAACTCCGTCATTTCCGTCACTATTAGAATTTTTTAAAATTTGTTACGAAGTGTTTACCTGTAAGTCAGACACTCCTGTAGGTGCAGTCCTCCTAACACATCTTTGAGGTATGATCATTTTATTTTTGCTTTTTTAAAGATTTTATTTATTTTCAGAGAGAAGTGAAGGGAGAGAAACATTGGTGTGTGACAGAAACATAAATTGGCTGCCTCTTGCACACCCCCTACTGGGGACCTGGCCTGAAACCCAGGCATGTGCCCTGACTGGGAATCAAACCAGTGACCTTTCAGTTTGCAGGCCGGCACACAACCCACAGAGCCACACCAGCCAGGGCTGAGGTATGATCATTTTACAGATGAGGAAACAAAAGCATGGAGAAGTGAAGCAATTTGCTGAAGGCACAAAACTATTAAACGGCAGAACTGGGATTCAAATTCCTAATCCATGTGCTTAACCACTATCTGGCCTGAACTCCAATTTTTTTTTTTTTTTTTTTTTACTTAGACTGCCTTGATGACTGCCTGTGCTCTCTAAATACACTCTTATCAGTCCACCAGCACCGAGTTCAATATTTCTGAACACCCCCACCTTCCATCTGGAGGAGGGGTTCTGACATTCTCCCAAATTGGCCTACTTCCCTGAGGCACCTCTTGCTTCTACTCTGTGTACCAACCTTTGGCTTATGGCCTCCTCCCAGACCACCATCCCAAAGCTGTCATTTTGACTCCTGACAAAAACCTGGGTGGATCACAATTAAGCCAAAGGTTTGGGGATATCACAATGAGCAAAGATAACCATTTTTTGACTGATATTGTTCACAGAAACCTACTTGCCTATTAACCCAACAGGGGCCCTCTCCAACCTGGTTCTTCCTGTTTCTTGAGTTTTCCAAACTGCAAATCCTTTTAACATAGTTGTTTACAGTGCGTGGCTTTCTCTTTCTCTTTGTCTTTCTTCTGCCATATCCCACCCAACCCATCCCACCCCACTTTGTTTACCAGAAGTAAGTTTCTCCAAATGTTTTTTGAATAGAACAATTCCTTGTCTGATTGGATTTGAGTTCAATTCAGAGCTTTTGACTAAAATTACTCCTAAACAACCTTAGAAGTTTCTTGTCCACCCCACCCCCAGGTCTTCTTACCACGCCATGTAGACCAGCTGCCCAACTAACTTTTCCTAAACACAAAAACCCTACTAAAAACCTTCAAGGGGCAATGCAAAAGAAAGAACTTGGGTTCTACCACCTAGGACCACAAGACCTCTTTAACCTGACTGGGACTCATTTTTTCGCCTATAAATGAGGTATAGGGTTACGTCTCAGGGAGGTTGTGAGAATCCAGGGGAGACCTGGTTGCCTTTTATATTTGGCCTGGGCCAAAAGCTCAGGAAGAAACCTGTTCCAAACGAACAGGTTAAAGGAGTCCCCTTCTCCGACTTGTAGATGGAGAAACTGAGGCACAAACGGCACTAGAGGTTTGGTCTAGACCACAAGTGGTGGCGGCAAAGCTAGTTCTGGCTTGAGTCTGAGCTACAGTCGGCGACCTCCAGTCCCGGCCCCTAGGGTAGGGGAACTGGAGAGGAATTGCGCACAATCTATTTGTGGTCAGCCGAGAGGCCCAGACTAGCTCCTCCCCCTGCTATCTATTCCTCTCTCCCCCAACTCCCGCCCCACCACCACCATCTACACAGAAATTAAGCACACTCCACAACTCGCTTTGAATTCCAACCGAGCCCCAGGAGTGGCCGGGTAGGGAAGGAGCCATTCCTGGAAAAATAGAGGCAGCTGCAGCCGGCGTCAGTCTCGGCCCAAACCAGGCAAGGTTGTGCGCCTGCGGGCCCTGGGACTCCGGGGCTCCGCGTCCTCCCTCCGTGCTGGGCCTCAGACAACGCGCCTTCGGAACTCGTCTTTTGCTCCCATTGAACGTGTGGGACGTGCGTGTAGACGGCAGATGGGGGTTGTATAACCATGTCACATGTTGTGTTGCGTGATGGACACATCCCTGTTTAGATGTGTGAAACGTGGGCGGCGCGGTGTGCACATGTGGGGATTCACGGAGTACGAGGCTCCTCATCCCGGCTCTTCCAGAGGGTACTACCAGGCCTCCGCCCGACTGTCACGGCAGCCTGATCCGCAGTGTGCGCGTGCGCGACTCCGCCTTCGGCTCCTCCCCTGCGACTGAAATCCCGCCTTCGCCCCCGCCCTCGCCACACTTTACGGCCCCGCACGCCACTTTTGCCGCAGACGCTGCCGCCGCTGCCGCTACCCTTAGTTCCGCGGCTGCTGCTGGTGAGGTGAGGTGAAGGAAGCTGAGGTGTGGTGTGGTGTCGGGTGGGTGCCTCTGGCGACCGGGGAGGAGTTGGGGTGCGGGACCCCCGAGGGACGGCGGGGACAGTGGGTCAGCTGCCGCTTTGTCTCCTCAGCTCGGGTCCCGTCTGCGCTGCCGCAGGGAGGCCGCCCCGGCCCGGCGAGCAGAACCAATGCTGGATCTGGAGGTGGTCCCCGAACGCTCTCTGGGGAACGAGCAATGGGAGTTCACGCTGGGTAAGTGTGGGGTCCTCCCTCAGCACCCTACTCGCCGGTCCCTACTCCCCTCCGGGCCCGTCCCGCCTCTGACCTCTGACCCCTCACTCTCCTGCGCTCGCGGCTCCTCGCCTCTTCCGTCCTTCTGGCTGTGGGGGCTCCGGGCACTCGGTGCCCGCTCGCTCTGGCCGGCCCCACCAGTCTCTCTCTCAGCTGGGCCCTGACAGAGCCTCTCCCCGGGCGGCGGTACGGTGGTAATAATATTGACTGACACGCCCCAAACACTTCGGGCCCAGCGCGGCGCTCCGGTGCGCGATTCTCTCCAGTCCGCCTTCTTGGGGTTTAAGGGTGGGTACTGTTGTTATTTGTGTTCTCGTTTTACAGATGGTAGAGCTGAGAAGTGAGTGAAACGCTCTCAAACGCCCCAGCAGCCTGTCTCTCTTCGGCGTTCTGGGCTGTGGGTTGTCTCTTCGGAATGGGAAGCCTAGGCTCCCGTCCCTTAGCGAGATGTTGGGGCTCTGGTCGGAGGGGTTGAGGAGTCTTGTATGTTAAAGGAACTTCGGACTTGTTTCCTTCTCTTTTTTAATGTGGTCGATGCGTGGCGTAATCCTAAACCCAGACCTTCGCTGAGAATGAAATAGGAGTTCGGGGAAAGTGACATTCAGTTTGTAGAAAGCGCGGTTTGGTAATTTTTCGTTTTGAGGGGCCCAGTTTTCCTCATCCCCAATGTCACTGCCTTTCTGTGTACAAATATTTGCGTGCCGTAACCCCAGTGTGTGTTTACTTTGATGTTCCAGGGCTAGGAAAGGGGGTTGGGGAGCTCGTGTTAGTGTTGTTTGTTTGTGCAGGCCTGAACTTTTGTCACTAAATTGGGCTACTGGACTGCGTCAGCTGCTCAATTGGGCTATGATTTATCTTTGAGTCAGGAAGACTCATCTATGGAGAAAGGGTAGGTGAGAAACTGGGCAGGACATATGGTTGGTTGGGCCCTGCAGGTGCTCAGTTGAACTAGAAACTTTCTCTGGGTTGTAGGAGCAACTCTCATAATTCACACCACTCCTGCGGAGTTCTTCCTAAACGTTTAGCTGGTGCGAAACACCCCAGGCTCTTGTGAAGCAACAAGAACTTGATTTGGGAGACTAGTGATATCTTTGCCTCCAGACCCATTCATCATGCCCGGTGCTGTTTGGCTTCTAGTTAAGAAAGAACCTCCCCGCCCGCAGCTTCTGCTCATACCAGGACTTAACAGGGCAGAATGAGAACCACAACCATAGCTTCAAAGTGTGTTTGACGTTGCGACTAAGTTGTGGTACAGTCTTCTTGGCCAAAAGTAGTGATTAAGATGCCACTTGAAACCAAGATTTCCAAAAAACTAGGTGGGAGAGCAAGACTGCTTCTGTCAACTGTTGTTTTGATAACTTCACTCCCACTTCTAACTTTTGCCAGTTTCCAGGAGTCAGGGGTTTGGGTAGTCCTTTCAAGCTGTCTAACAGGCAACCAAAAACAGTGAAAAGAGCACTTCCGTACAGTGGGTCCAGAATTGAACTTTGGGGGAAAGCACATAAAGGGGGCCTGAGCCTTGATGTTTCCTTTGTGGGTCTTAAAAATCCACATTTTAGACCTGGCTAGTGTGGCTCAGTGGATTGAGTGCTGCCCTGTGAACCAACGGGTCGCGGGTTCAGTTCCCAATCAGGGCACATGCCTGGGTTGTGGGCCAGATCTCCAGTACGGGGCATGTGGGAGGCAACCACACATTGATGTTTCTTTCCCTCTCTTCCCCTGTGTCTAAAAATAAATAAATAAAATTTTTTTTTTTTAAGATCCACATTTTAGCCCTGGCTGGTGTAGCTCAGTGGATTGAGCGCGGGCTGCAAACCAAAGGGTCGCCAGTTCGATTCCCAGTCAGGGCACATGCCTGGGTTGCAGGCCAGGTCCCCAGTGGGGGCCACATGGGATGCAAACACACATTGATGTTTCTCCCCATCTCTTTCTCCCTCCATTCCCTTCTGTCTACAACTAAATAAATAAAATCTTAAAGAAAAAGAAAAGAAAGCTCTTTGTTTAAAAAAAAAAAATACACATTTTAAAATTCTGTCTGCCTAAGAGGTGGTCATTTAACTTCCCCAGGCTTAAAAATTTTTTTTTTAAATTTTTTTCTTCTTAATCTTCTCCCCAATCCTCACATATCTAAACTACAATTGGGGCTTATGGGTAGGGCTAGGTCTAAGAAGTGTATCTGTGCTTTAGAATTACATTCCTAGGCTATAGAACCACAGATGTTAAATCACCACAACCAGTGTAACATAATCTCCATTTGCCAGATGAGGCTCAGAATGGCAGAAATGATAAAAAGTAGTGGAGAGGGATTTCTTGCTTCCCACTGCTCTACCCTTCAGAGGATGGGCTCAGCTTTATCTCCAGGTTTCTTTTTGGAATCTGTGCTAATGCAGATGTATCTAGATCTTGCCATCATCTGCCTGGCATCATAATGGGGAGATGCATCCAACTTCTTGGCTGCTTTCCTGGCCTTTGTTTGATGGTGGGAGATTAGAGAAATGCCAGCAACACAGGGACAGAAAAACCTAGGCCAAGAGGAATCTCTGAGAATACCACTGATGGCTTGATCAGTGGTGGAGTAAAGGGTGTGCAAATTTAAAATGTTTTTAATGAGATTTACAGAATGCATTGGTGTGGAGGCATGTCTCTAAATTTTTTTTATTTTAAGATTTTATTTATTTATTTTTTAGAGAGAGGAGAAGGGAGGGAGAAAGAGCAATGTATGGTTGCCTCTCACATGGCTCTCACTGGGGACCTGGCCTGCAACCCAGGCATGTGCCCCGACTGGGAATCGAACCGGGACCTTTTGGTTCCTAGCCCATGCTCAATCCACTGAGCTACACCAGCTGGGCTCTAAATTTTTTTTTTTCTTAAATTAGTGTTAAATGCCCAAAGAGGGTGGTTTTATTTTATTTTTTTAAAGATTTTATTTATTTATTTTTAGAGGGGGGAAGGGAGGGCGAAAGAGAGGGAAACAGCAATGTGTGGTATGTGTGGTTGCCTCTCACTTGGTCCCCACTGGGGACCAGGCATGTGCCCTGACTAGGAATCAAACCAGCGACCCTTTGGTTCGCAGTGTGCGCTCAATCCACTGAGCTACACCAGCCAGGGCTCCAAAGAGGGTGGTTTTAAAGGGTCATTGGAGAATAGCAATCTTCTGAGAGTATTACCTTGTTTCAGAGAGACCAAAAGCTCACTTTACCGAAGGCAGCATGTACCTCTGTGGACTGTGCTTACCAGCAATGATAAGTGAATAGTCAGTCATTCCCTGAAGAGCTTAGTCTAGTGGGAAGGAAGGATTACAGTAATGAGGTAGAGGTTGTATAGGGTGCTATGGAAGGGGAGAAGGGACTTGACCTAGGGGATTCAGGGAAGGCTTCTTATCAACCTACAGGGGCCAGTACCATTCCTGGAACTAGTGAACACCAGGAAGGCCCTATCAGAAGGCTACTGCCAGATTTCTCATCCAGACTGTTTTTATCTAGTTAAAAATCAAAACAGTGGGAAGGAAAGATGGTATATAGGAAACTGTAAACAATTGGGTATCATAATTAGAGCATGATATGCTGATAAAAGAAGAAAATAGGTTCCCTAGATCCCAGTTCTCTTCTGTAGTGGCTGCCGGGGACACTATCAAGGAGTCTCTGGGTTCACTGGAAAAGAGGGTATCTGTAGTCGAGTGTGTTATAGGCATAGGTCTAGTAAGATTTGGAAAGATGGAGAAGGAGGAGGAATCTGGCTTGAGTGACTGGGTAGATGTTAGAGGTCAGAATACTAGATGGAAGAGAGTAGTGAATAGCACACACAGTTTTTGAGTTGCCTGGGACTTTATTTTAAATTGAGTCTCTGTATGTGTCTTCGTGTTTGAAATGTAATGGACTCTGAAAACATACTTTTTGGTGTTCTCTCTGAGTTCCTGGAAATTTCGAGAGGCTGTTGAGATTTGGATTTTTTAAACGGGGCATATATAAATCTATCTATAATGGGCCATGGGTTCAAAAATCAAATGTTGAGATTTAGAAGATATTTGTGAGTACATAAGTAAGGATAAGTAGATAAGTTGGTGAAAATCCTTGGTAAAATAAGCTGATTCTAGTAGATGTGTGATTTTTAACTCTTTTAATGAGCCCTTACAAGTCATGTGTTTCTACAGACTCTCATTTGGGTAATGAGGAGACAGATGCCACAGGGAAGAGAGGAAGGAACTATGCTAGGATACACGTAGTCCATGGCAGAGTGAGAACCAGCACCTTGGTCTCTAGAGGCATGCAGTCAGTGCTTTCTCGTTCTGTTTTTTGGTTCATGCTGACTTTGCCATTTCAAAGTTCTTTGCCTACTTAGGAACAGCATGAAAGTCCACATTTTCAGAAACCTTTTTTGTGTATTAATTCCCTTCCTTTGTACAATTTAGCTGTAAAGTGATTGCTGCTAACGTTGTTCTGGCTCTTACTGCTTATTGAACTTTGATTTACTCTGTGTCTGTAGACCTTACTGAACCCCTATCCCCATCCCAGGCTTTAATGCCAGGACTGATGCCTAGCACAGTGGTGGGTCTCAGTAAATGGACAGCTCAGGTAACCCATCCGGATGCCATTTGCTTTATTTCAGGAATGCCTCTGGCTCAAGCGGTAGCCATTCTTCAGAAGCACTGTCGCATCATCAAAAATGTCCAGGTTCTCTACAGTGAACAGGTGAGTGGCAGCTGATTTGTTTACCGAGATAGCCTCCCTAATCAGTGAGTCATTTCCAGAGGTTGATGGTCTGGGAGAGGCTGACTGGCAGGGATTGTTGGCTCAGTGTGTTTGAATGGGAGAATTTTCAGCACTAGTCAGTTGCCAAGCACTTTCTTTTTAAATTCTGAAACTTTTGGTCATGGTCTGGTGCTGCCGGGTTTTGAAGAGCATTAATAACTGAACTTGGTTTTTGTATTGCTATTTTTTTTTTTTTTAAATGTTTGACTTACGTACTGGCCCTTTGACAAGGACTTTTAAGTGGGAGGTCACCTCAGGGACTGTTGGGTCTTCTAGGGTGCTTACTTTCCATTTTTGAGTTTAAAATACTCTTCTGTGCTGTGTTGGTTGCTTTGGTTTATGTTCAGGATTGTTGTAGTACAGATCTAGCTAGGAGAGCATCCCATGCTTGAAGTGGGTATACTTTACCCCTTTAGTGAGGATGATCTGATACAGAGAAATTGGAAAATATTGGCTCTCAATTAATGGACATACTTTATTCTTTTTATTTTTGTCTAACTTATAGCAGTCTCTATTAGATGTTGGTCAATTGTGCCAGGAATTAACCACTGTAGTATAATATTGCATATACCTGCAAAGACCTTTTCAGTTTCCAGAAGACCTTCCTGAACATCGGAATTTTTAAAATAATTGTTTTTTAAAGTACATAAAGTTAGAAACTATTTTTCATAGGCCTTTAGAAGTATATTCTTCTGTCTCTCTAAAATTGCAATCTTCTTTCCACTGAACTTTCTGAAACCTGTGTTTCTTCTATGACATAGAGCACATGCAGCCATGTGGAATGACCTTTGTGGTACTGCGTGTGTTACAGACCTGAGGGAATAGTTTTGAGCCGACACGGCTACAGGCTGTCCTCAGGTGGCTTTTCTGACACTGTTTAAGTACCAGTTAATGATTTTAGTTAACATTTGTTCCAGTTAGTTTCAGATACTAAAGCAAATGACACATTATTTTCGATATGTAGGATTAGAAGTGGGTAAGATTTCTGTGTGCCTCCCCAGTTTCTTTTTCTTCTTTTTTTTTTTTTTTTTTTTTTTTTAAGATTTTATGTATTTATTTTTAGAGAGAGGGGAAGGGAGAGAGGGGAAGGAGAAAGAGAGGGAGAAAAACATCAGTGTGTGGTTGCCTCTCTTGCGACCCCTACTGGGAACCTGACCTGCAACCCAGGCATGTGCCCTGACTGGGATTTGAATCAGTGACCCTTTGGTTGTCAGACCAGTTGCTCGATCCACTGAGCTACACTAGCCAGGGCAGCCTCCCCAGTTTTACTTAGTGTCAGAGTTGAGCCTGTTACCTGTACCTAGAAATTATATTTATACTGTACCCTTCTGCATCTTCAAGCAGGTGCTTGGATATTCTTATACCTACCACAAAACAAGGGATCTGGAGGAGTAGACAGGGGCGCCTTGAGCCACAAACCAAAATGACCTGAAAGTGAAGGATGGTAGTTTTTCCTCTTTGGTGCACTCAGAGCATTCGTAGTCTAATCTGACTTTCAGTGTTGGACCATGACGGAATTGCTCACGACAAGTAGCAGCCATCAAAACAGGAAGCAGATCGAGAAAATGGGCTTGCTTCTTGAGCTTGTAGGTAACTTGCAGACTGAGTTAAATCAGATTTGGGCACCCCAAGATTAGATGCATTTGAAAATAGGCTTTAAATATTCTTAACCAATTTTTAAGAATGTGTGGTTTTTTTTTTTTAATCATTATCTTTGTTGTCTGTCATTCCAGTTTTGGGGTACAGATAGTTTCAGCATTAAACTAATTTTCCCGAATATCTTCTAAGCAACTGGAATCAGCTAGAAAACAGAGGTTTACTAATTAGTCTGGTTCTCCTTCTGTAAAATGGATGTAGTTTCCTTATTATCTTTTATTTATTTATTTATTTATTTAATTTTTAGAGAGAGGGGAAGGGAGGGAGAAAGAGAGGGAGAGAAACAGCAATGTATGGTTGCCTCTCACATGGCCCTCATGGGGACCTGGCCCGCAACCCAGGCATGTGCCCTGACTGGGAATCGAACCGGGACCCTTTGGTTCCCAGCCCACGCTCAATCCACTGAGCTACACCAGCCAGGGCTCCTTATTATCTTTTGATGAGGTTTAAGAGGAGATGGTCTCAGAACTCTCATACGGTGCTTCCTACATGCGCTTCTTTCCTCTTCTGCCCTCCTTCCCTTCCTGTCGTTTCCTTGTTTCCCATCAAGTTCAGAGAAACATTTCAGAAATATCTTGTCTCCAGCAAATCACACGTTGGAAATTAAATGTGCATATCAAGAAGGTTCCATCTTTCTTAGAGGGAGAAGATGTTAACAATTTGCAACAGACAACCTAACTGAACTGTTTCATATGGAGGACTGCATAGTGCACTCATTCCTCATGTTGGCTGCACCTGCCTGCTTCTGGTTCAGTGCAGTCAATTCAAAGACTCAACATCTGAAGACTCTTCATAGCTCTAACCAGGTTGCCCTTTCTTGAAACTGGCACACAGCTCTCAAAAGGACTTAGAGAAGTTTCTTCACAGAACTTCTCAAAGTAGGGAGTGAATGACGAAGGTGTGCATGTCAGAGACAAAGACTCAAAAAAACAAACAAACAAAACAAAACCACATTCTTAATAATTGGTTAAGAATATTTAAAGCCTATAAATGAGTGCAAATAAATACCACATGGTATGTCTGTATTTTGGTTCTGGAGATACAAAGTACTAGTAAAACAGTGATTGTGAGGATGATTTATTTGCTTCCTTTTAAAAATTGCTTAGTTTTATGTCCTGCATTATAAAAGTGCCAGGAAGAAAATGATCAGTTCTTGGGAGAGTGTAAGAAAATCCAGATCCTTTGAGTATTCTCCCTCCAAGAAAGGATCTTGAAAGGTGTGAAAACCTGCTTACACCTATGGAATGGCCCTCTCAGAAATGGAACTGTATTTTCTGGGTTGAGAATAAGGTCAAGGTTCATTAGTCCATTATCTTGCTTGAGACCTAATGGTTTAAACATTCATGTGACATTCTTTTAGTGTTTTCCAGGCATGATGGTGCCACAGTGGCCTGTTACCTTGTGGAGATCAATGGGGTAGGGGGGAGCACATAGTCTGAACTAATCCCAGAAGGTTCTTTGGGGAGGATTTTTCCAGTGAGGCCCACACTGGCAGTGGGGCAGTCTTTGTCTCTGACATGCACACCTTCATCATTCACTCCCTACTTTGAGAAGCTCTGTGAAGAAACTTCTCTAAGTCCTTTTGAGAACTGTGTGCCAGTTTCAAGAAAGGGCAGCCTGGTTAGAGCTATGAAGAGTCTTCAGATGTTGAGTCCTTGAATTGATTGCACTGAACCAGAAACAGGCAGGTGCAGCCAACATGAGGCATGAGTGCAATGTGCTGTGGCTGGTGCTTTCCTTTCTGACCTACTACCTATCCTTACAACCCTGGAGGGAAGGGATGATGGCATTCCCATGAAGAAACTAGAGCTCAGAGAATTGAGGGTCACTTAAGGTCACCAGCTCACCTGGACTCAAGGCCAACTCTGTCCACTACTCTGTGCTGCTACTCCCCTCCCCCTAGGACTCAGAAGGGACAAACGTAGAAATATGAGTCCTTGTACCTTAGACTTCGGCCCTTCAGAAAGAAGCACATGTGATATGGGATCGTTGTGGGAGGGAAGGAAAGAAGTAAGAGTGTCACTTCATACATGATCCTGGAATATGGCATAAAAAAAGTCAAAGAATAAAATGTGTTCTCTGTGGATGTACAGCCTGGGAGTCAACAGGCATAGGTTCAGCCCACATGCCCTGAGTATAATCTGCTGAGTTTGGATCCTCTTGAGGCCTTTTCTCCTGGCCTGCATTCCTCATCAACTGCTCTGAGGTTTGACAACTATAAACCCATGCTACAGATGTGGACCCTGGACTCAAAAGAAAGTGGCCTATATACTCACATAATGTTGGCCCTTTTCCCCTAGGTATTATTACTCAAAGCCTGGACAAGAGAGGTTCTTTTCAGCCAATATTTTAAAGTAGCAGCTGTAGGCTGGAAATAGAGCACACTGTGCATTTATGCAATAGTTTGTTTCTGGCTTCCAAACCCTGTTAGTTGGGGGAGGGAGTAACTGTCTGCACTTAGATATTCCCTGTATTGTCTTTATATTGTAAGGCTTTTATTTTAGTATTATTTTATAAAAGATTTTATTTATTTTTAGAGAGAGGGGTAGGGAAGGAGAAAGAGGGAGAGAAACATCAAGGTGTGACTGCCTCCTGCACGCCCCCTACTGGGGATCTGGCCCGCAACCCAGGCATATGCCCTAACTGGGAACCAAACCGTCAACCCCTTGACTTGCAGCCCATGCTCAATCCACTGAGCTACACCAGCCAGGGCATATTTTGTAAGGGTTTTAGTTGGTGCTGGTAAGTAAAGTAATTACTCAGAGTGTTTTGTTTTGTTTTTTCGTAGTCTCCTCTAAGCCATGACCTCATCCTTAACCTGACTCAGGACGGGATCAAACTACTGTTTGATGCTTTCAATCAGAGACTTAAGGTAACTAAAGTTTCATGTCAGGCTGATTAATATGTACTATTGTGAGATATTTTTTGAAATTCTTAAGTGGGAGTAGATATTTGTGGTTCAGAGACCACCAAGATATAGAGGACTGAAGCCTGTTTCTCCAAAAAAAAAAAAAAAAAAAAGAGAAACTAGGTCTGGTAGTTGGAAAGATTCTGGGAAGGACTTTTAGTGTCCCAGCCTCAAGAGGGGAAGGGGAAAGAATGTTGAGGATCTGGGGAATGTTATGGGGAGGGGGCTTCTATGTTGAATTGAAAATGAGAGGAGGTAAGTATATAGCATAGATTATCCTGAGTCTTTAAAAACGGGTCCTAACTGCAGAAAAGGGCCAAAAGATTTTAGTTAGGTTTTTGTCTCTTGTTTTACTTCATTCTTGGGTCAAACAGTATAACTTAGAAGGTAAAAATTGGAGCCAATCTTCCTTAAATGCTGTGGCTTAACACCACCAGCAATGAGTTGATTCTTTAACTCCTTTGAGGAATTGTAAACAAACAACTTGCTGTTATGTAAGGTTGTCTTAATTGGCGTTCAAGTGCAATTTACTAACACCTGTTTCAGTCCAGGATGTTTATAATAAACTATTTACAAATGCCTGGGTTTCACAGGTTAATCATGTGACAAGACTCATGCCTCAGAGTCACAAGGTTGAATGTGGCTCTGGGCAGTGGCATGCCAGGGCCATCATTCCTGTTAGGTTATGGAATTACCTTTCCAAAAGACTTGGATACTTTCTTGTTCTCAACATACCATCACAGGCGGGTAGCTGAGGAGACTAGATAGAACATGGGAAAAGAATCTGTGTATGAAATAAGAATTCCTCATTTATGATGGTTTTCAAAAGCAGGGTTTGGTGTGAAACTTCCTCATTGACCCAAAGTTTCACACTAGGAAAAAGTAGAGGATGGCCTTCAATCTGGCTTCATCACAAATTGGGGGAAATTAATCTTGGAAACACCTTTAGAAAGTGTTATTTGCCATTGACTTGGTAAATCCACTTTAGGAAACATAACTTTAAAAGGTTATGGGGAAGTTAATGTTGCCAGATGTTTATAGCAGGGCTTTTCATAGTAACAAAAAGCTGTAGTAACCTACGTGGACAACAAAAGGGGGATGGCTAGGCAGCCCATCATAGAATCACAGCCTGGTGAAGACAAAGTCAGCTACTTAGTGAGTACCTGGTACATGGCTGAGAGCTTTCCATGCATTTCCTAATTTAATCCTAAAAAGCCTGTGAGTGGTGCTGCTTACTAGTGAGACAGTTGAGGGAGAGAGGATAAGTGGTCTGCCTGATCATGCTTTTTTTTTTTTTTTTTTTTTTTAAGATTTTATTTATTTTTATCTTTAGAGAGTGGGGAAGGGAAGGAGAAAAACGGAGCAATACATAAATGTGTGGTTGCCTCTCACGCATCCCAAACTGGAGACCTGGCCTGCAACCCAGGCATGTGCCCTGATTGGGAATCAAACCAGCAACCCTTTGGTTCACGGGCCAGCACTCAATCCACGGAGCCACACGGGCCAGGGCTGATCAAGCTTTTAACTGTATATTACCAATGTATGGTGACTAGCCACTGAGAACTGGAATGGCTTATGTTCTGTTGTTAGTTGTGGGAAATAAATGTGATAAAAACTGAAGAAAATAATGTGCGTACATTATGCACAAATGTGAGGAATGGGAAGTACATCAGAATGGGAAAGGAGGTCAAAAAGTCTCTACTTCCCCTCCCTGACTGATGTGGCTGGATGGGTTGGGCATCATTCACAAACTGAAAAGTCCTGGGTTTAATTCCCGGTCAGGGAGAGGCAACCAATGATGTTTCTTTCCCTCTCTTTCTCCCTTCCTACCCCTCTCTCTAGAAATAAATAAATAAATTTTTTTAAAAAAGTCTCTACCTCTGTGTGGACCTTAGTGAAGAAGGAGGGGCTAGGGCCCTGCCTGAACCTCTGGAAACTGAGAAAGTGATCATCAGTCCCTTGCTTGGCACCAGGTCTGAACTGACCCATCTGCCTGTTCCTCCATCCAAGGGCTTCAGAATCTACCTCTCCCCTATGCTGTCTCCTGCAGTTTTGCCATCCCTTCACTCACTGTCTGTGAGTAAACTCTGTGGAATGAGGCATTACAAGTCACCTTTACAGCCACCTGTCTTTTCATTTCCGCTCTTGGCTGCTGCCATGTCTCCTCCTCCCTGGCAAAATCAGGGCCTTTTTCAGTTCAGAGAGTAGAAAATCATGGACTCTAGACTTCCCCAACCTCTTGTTCTTGGGTCTAGCAAGCTCCATGGAGTAAAATCTGCTTGTAGATCCCCCTAGGAACTCGTTGATCCCCATATCAATGAAGTACTCCCAGATGGTGAGCACTGTGGGTCCCTTGCCACAAGTGCCACCCTGTCATTAACTCTGGTCCACTGGGCAGGCGGCTAAAGCACCTATAAATGTTGGTCTTAGCTGCAGCAGGTTGGGCAGCAGAGACAGAGGAGGAACATGTCACTGGGTGAGCGGTGGGAAGCCCTGGAAGGTGTCGGTGCCGTTGGCCATCTGTAGGGGTGGTAATCAGAGAGGCAGAGTGCAGGGTTCTGGCTGAAGGTCGAGGTCCTCTTCTAACGTGGGGTCCTGGCCTCAGTGAATGGCATACCAGTTTGGCATGATAGACTGCCATGCTCAGGCTTTCTGAAAGGGACACTAGGTGTCTTATGAATCACAGCTATTTCCCTGCCCTTTCTTGCATGACTGCTCTTGGCATTTTAAGATTTTATTTATTTTTAGAGAGTGGAGAAGGAAGGGAGAAAGAGCAATGTATGGTTGCCTCTCACATGGCCCTCACTGGGGACCTGGCCTGCAACCCAGGCATGTGCCCCAACTGGGAATCGAACCGGGACCTTTTGGTTCCCAGCCCGTGCTCAATCCACTGAGCTACACCAGCCGGGCTGCTCTTGGCATCTCTTGCTTTCGAGTTCATGTTGCCCTCAGCTAGCTTCATACCAGACCAACTCGCCTGACATGTTGAGTACCTGCCCTTTGTAAACTAATAAGCCAGACCTCAGGGGCCTTAACTCAGTGGGACCAATGGACAGCATACACAAGCAGTGTAGGAAAAGATTGATTCAAGTGCTGTGATGGCCCAGCAGAGGGAATGATTTTTAGTGGCAGGTAGGATCAGAATAGCTACATTATAGTTAACAGATGTCTGCCTGTCTTGTAAATTCATTGCTATGATCTGTAGACAAAGTTAGAGACAAGGTCTGACCCCGAGTGAATGAACTATTATGTCTCAGTTTCTGTTACAGATGTTCCTATACCCAGTTCCCCACTGCCCCTTCCAGGGCCAGACCCAGATTTTCATGGCAAACAGACATTGAATCAACCCTGTTTGGCCTCTAAAATGAGGCCCAAGACCTCCCAGCTGGAGGATGGTGGATGGTGGATGGTACTCCAGGCCCCAGCCAGCCATCCTGCTAGCTGCCAAGCCCTTGACACCACTGGCATAGAGGACTTCATAGTGCTTATTACTTGGTACCATTAGTGGTTAAGTATTCAGTAACTTTCCCTTTTGCCTCTGCTCTGAGTTCTGGGCATTTCTTTTGAGGCCAGACTCTTGAAACTTCATCAGGACCCTGAGGTTCTCCAGGTTTAACCAGATGCCCTTCATTAAGGATATATCTGAATATCGTCACAGTTATTCTAAGATCATGTATTATGACTTGTTTTCTTGCAGGATAGACCTCTCCCTCCATCCTTTTGCTTTATAAACCACAGTATTTTGAAGCTATTTTTTAAGTTGACTTGACTTAGGTCTTTATAACACAGCAAAGTATTGAATCCAAAGTAAGGAAGGGGGCTCGGTGTCCAAGCTTAACAAACTGTGTGAATTTGTTGTGAAGGGTTTCACTGTCCTGTAGGGATGGTATATGCAGTTTTCTCTATGACCCAACAGTGGATTAGGTACAAGAACTTTGATCCAGAGCGTCCACGGACGTCTATTGAACAATCCACTGGAAGCAGGGGGATGAAGAGGTTATGTTGTGTGTGTGATATGGGTTTTTCTTTCAGATTTAAAGAACTAAAGGTAATGTGCAGTGCTTCAGAAGAATTTCAGCTAGCGATAGATTTTTTTTTCTTCACTATTCTATAAATGTTGTCTTAATCTTCTTCAACTACAGAGCAGTAACAACTCTTATAATTTTTTTTTAGGTGATTGAAGTATATGACTTGACTAAAGTAAAGTTAAAATATTGGTGAGTTTTCTCCCTTGCTGACTGATGTCACAGGCTTGGTACAAGTGGGCTTTATCTATAGTCATTACATTAGTAAAGGAATGCCAACCATAGCAGTCCTGAGATTAGTGTCTGGTGCCATGACTTCCCCAGGCAGCCTTCAAGCCTACTCAGTTTCCAGAAAAAGAAAAGCAAACCTTACTAAGAACATGCTGTGTGTAAAGCACTTTACATATATGTCAGCTTCTTTAATCCTCACAACAAAGCAGGACTTCAGCTCAGAGGTGATGTGACTGTCTCTTGAGTCCCAGCTGTCCTCCCCTAAACAGCATCTTTTGGCACCTCTTTATGCTTTTATTAGCAGCAGAACTGGGACAGTCCAGACAGATCTGACTCTGAAACCTTTGCTAAAGAAAATGCCAAAAAGGTCGCTATTTGGGAGCCAAAATCTGCTTTTTAGGATGACGATGATGCCTAGATGATGCACAGATAATTGTCCCTCGTGATGGCGGGCACCGTTTTAGCACCTAGAGTGCTCTGCCCAGTGTTCCCAAGGTCTGGCTGCCCTAGGCTTGAGTTATGCATTCATTATTTTATTAACCTTTGTAACCTTAGGCAAGTCACTTAACCTCTCTGAGCTTGTTTTCTCATCAAAGAAATGAAACCAATAATGTAGTGGCTGGGTTAGGAAGATTACATGAGATAATGGTGGTAAATAAAGCACATAGCACAGTGCCTGGTTAAAAAAGAGGTGTTCCATAAAGTATTCTAATTAAAAAAAAAATTATTCTTAATCCTGAAGCATTCTCCTTATAGTCGTAAATGCCTTATCTACATGTTTATCATCTGAAATCATATGCTCCTCTTTACTTCCAAGCCCAGCCCCAGGTGCTTTTCCGTTGCATGAGATCCATCCCTTCCCCCATTTATCTACCCAGTCACCCATTTCATCTGCCTGTTAAGAAAACAAGCTGTTTTGCAGTCCACACCCTTCTTTTAAGATGCTCATCCCCTTTTAAGGAAGTTCCTTTTTCAAGCTACTGCTAGTAGGCACCCTGGGAAAAACATTAACACTATTCCTGAGGCCATTGGTTATCTAAGTTTGAATGCCATAGGGCTGAGACTGGATATGTCTCCTTCTGAACTGTACCTGGTGACCACAAATGTCTTGGGAGACCCTAGAGGATCAATATTGTATATAAGCCTCAGGAGAATTGACTTGTTCTGACCTCATTGTCTCTTACTTAAAAGTTCTTTAATTAAACTTTTATTTTGATATAATTGTAGACTCACCCATCTGTGTTTTAAGAATAACTCTTCCAGCCACCAGCCACCCTCTCCAATGATCTATGAGCCCATGCTGGGAAGCCTGGTATTAAAAAGTATCTTTGTTTTTCAGTGGAGTACATTTTAACTCTCAGGCCATAGCTCCCACCATTGAGCAGATTGACCAGTCTTTTGGTGCAACCCATCCTGGAGGTAAGCCAAGTCCATCTGATTCCTCTGGTCATCTGTGACAGCCCATAGTGATAGACCTGGCACATGGCACCATCCCCGCTGCAACTCCCTGAAGCCCAGTTCCTATAGTATGTGGGGGTTGGTACTTGGGTGTGAAAGAAAGCTCCTCCCCTTGCCCCTTGTTTTCACCCTGACAGGTCAGTTCAAAAATGAGACACAAGGAAGGTGTTGCCAGTTAGTACTTACTCCCTGCCAGGCTGGTTTGTGTTTACAACTTCTGATGTTATTCAACCATGCCATTTTCTTCTCCCTACTCTCACAGTGTACAACTCCGCTGAGCAGCTCTTCCACCTCAACTTCAGAGGACTGTCTTTCTCTTTTCAGTTGGACTCGTGGACTGAGGCTCCCAAATACGAGGTTAGTCCTTCCCTTTCCCTGGTATTTGTTGCCCAGTGCCCAGATTATATGGGTCAGCAGACAGTGCTATTAAGGGAGACTAGATGGGTACCCTTTCTTTGGTTTCCTTGTCTCTGAGGTCGTCAGGGGCCAAGAAGGTAGAGTGGGGGTACGGTTGACAGGAAGAACAAAGACCAAGCTGGCATTCCCAGGAAGTGGACACTTCCAACTGCAGAGTGAGGTTAAGCTCACTTTTCAAAGATTAATCCAGTCATGCCTTGCTTTAAAACGCCTAATGACTAGGCCACTTATCTCAATGACCTAAAGTTTGAAAGTTTATCCTGGATTTTTAGTTACCTATTGTTTTTAGAAAAATGTTTCATTCATCCTTAGGCAACAACATCCTTAGGGTTGTGAAATGATAGCTTTTCATAAGGCTTACATTTTATTAAAGGTGGCATTCTTGCATTTTCTCCCTGATGAAAGAAAGAAAAGAAAAAAATAAAGTAAAATTATAGATGAACTTGCATGGTTGGGGTGAGTTTATTGAGCCAGAGCCAGATTTAACTATGTGCTTTGACCTGGCCACTTCATGAAGACCGTAATTGCTGGGGAGATGCCAGAGCCTGAGTCACATGTCCTGCAGTATGCCCTTAATAAAACTTTTGTTCTGCATTTGCAGCCCAATTTTGCCCATGGTTTAGCTTCTCTCCAGATACCCCACGGAGCAACTGTGAAACGAATGTACATCTATAGTGGAAACAGCCTACAAGATACTAAGTATGTGTCGGGGAGCCACAAGCTTCATGCTAAGGCCTGGGAGGTAAGGCAAAGCCTGTGCTCATTCTGTGCCTGCCCCCAGGGCTCCCGTGATGCCCCTGAGCTGTTTCCTGGGCAATGTGTATGCTGAGAGTGTAGATGTTCTTCGGGATGGAACAGGACCCTCAGGTTTACGACTTCGCCTACTTGCTGCAGGTCAGTTACTGGCTTTGGGGTGGTGGATTCCCTCTTATGTCCATATCGAGACAGTCTAAAATCCCATGTGCTGCCCTGGCTGATGTAGCTCAGTGGATTGAGCGCAGGCTGCAAACCAAAGGGTCGCCTGTTTGATTCCCAGTCAGGGCACATGCCTGGGTTGCAGGCCAGGTTCCCAGTGGGGGCCACATGAGAGGCAACCACACATTGATGTTTCTCTCCCTCTCTTTCTCTCTCCCTTCCCCACTCTCTAAAAAATAAATAAATAAATATCCTTCTTTAAAAAAATAAAATAAAATCCCATGTGCTTAGGGATAGTTGGTAGAAGACAAATGATGCAGATGTTTATGGTTAACGCTTTCATTTAAATTTGTGAAGGGACAAAACATAGTCCTATCATTAGCATATTTTAATAAACAACAGTAGCACTGTTTCCCTCAGCGTGTACATAAGCTTTCTGTAAGCTTATGTAGCTTTGCCTTGGTTCCCAAGCTATTTCCTGGAGATGTATGTTGTTGTCTGTTCTCCACCCTTTAAGGCCAGTTCTCAGAGTAGGCTGGCAGGAAGGACTTGTTAATTGTGGTTTGGCCACACCCTGCTGAGATTTTGCTGTCCTTGAACAAATAAAAAGCATTGCTGCCTTTAGTAGCTGGTCTCTCCAGAATCCATGTCTCATCTTGTGGTTTCTTATGCCTGGCCAGTCTCAGGTCCTTGGACCTTGGATTGGGCTTAGTAGGACAGGGATCTCCAGTGTAGAGCTTGCTGCTGTGAACACAACCTGGGAGCCAACATAGAGGCTCTACCTTCACAGAACTCATATTCTAGCCAACGTTTGCTCATAAATTGGGATCTTGGCATCATTCTCTGGCCATTGGTTCTCAACTGTTAAGAATCTGGTATATAGCCCTGGCTGGTGTGGCTCAGTGGATTGAGCGCAGGCCTGCGAGCTGAAGAGTCATCGGTCTGATTCCCAGTCAGGGCACATGCCTTGGTTGTGGGCCAGGTACCCGGCTGGGGACATGCGAGAGGCAGCCCATCGATGTGTCTCTCACACACTGATATTTCCCTCAGTTTCTCCTTTCCTTCCCCTCTCTCTAAAAGAATAAATTTAAAAAATCTTAAAAAAAAAAAAATCTGGTATATAAACTGAACTTATTGCCCTGAACAATTAAATAGTTCATAACCTCTAGGTTAGAAATTTCTTAAAATGTGATTTTTTAAGCTAAAGCAGAACACCAGCTACTTAAAGGAATGTTGCAGTAGTTTTTGAGAGAATTGAGACATGGCAACATAGTCAGATGATTTAGGGCCTGTCTTCTCCAGAGGATCACTGCTTAAAAAAAACAGCAGGATAGTCAAGAGTGGCGCAGTTATCCCGGGCGACAGCAGGAGGAGTCTGTTGGGAGTTGGAGAGGGGAGTGTTGTCTCAGCTAATTCTGACTGCCACCCTTTGCAGCACACTCTTCACAGTTACATCTCACTGCTTACAGGGTCAGTGAGGAAAACACTTTGTTAAGTCCAATCCAGTACTCATTGAGAGGGTTTTGTTGTTGTTGTTTTTTGGCAAGTGGAAGAGTAGCTTGTCTCAACCGACCCATTTCTCCCATCTCTGGCTACAGTGATTTTTCTCTCTTTAGAGAAAGAGAAACATCAGTTTGTTGTACTTATTTATGCATTCATTGGTTGATTCTTTTTTTTTTTTTTTTTTAATTTATTTTCAGAGAGAGGAGAAAGGAGGGAGAAAGAGCAATGTATGGTTGCCTCTCACATGACCCTCACTGGGGACCTGGCCCGCAACCCAGGCATGTGCCCCGACTGGGAATCGAACCAGGACCCTCTGGTTCCCAGCCCACACTCAACCCACTGAACTACACCAGCCGGGCCATTGGTTGATTCTTGTATGTGCCTTGACCTGGGATCAAACTTACAACCTTAGCATATCTAGGATAATGCTCTAAATGACTGAACTACCTGATCAGGGTCTACAGTGATGCTTTTAACAGGGAAAGTCAGTTCCACTGTTTTGATCCCTGTAATAATTTATAGGAAGACTCACTCCAAGGAATCAGAAACTAAAATAATCTCCTAAAACTAAAGGTAATTTTATCTGGCTAGGCTTCAGGCAGAAAAGAGAGAAAGCTCACCTCTGAAGGGTGCCTTCCCAATAACTCCATCCAACATCACAAGTATTTGGTACCTGGAGACTTTGGACACACAGTGCAGCTTGACAGGACTTTTGGTGGGTTCCAGATTCGCCTAAGGTACAAGATTTGTAAACAGAGGTTATTATAGACTCTGCTTTGCTCAGGACCTAATTAATTTAAACATGGCTTTATTTGCCATTCAGTGTATATGTGCTATGAATAAGGACTTAGGTTAATTGGAGAACTCAGCACCTAGTTATTTTATATTCTGGATCCCTGAAATTTTCTGTATTTTTTAGACAGAGGAGAAGGGAGAGAGAAAGAGAGGGAGGAACAGCAATGTATGGTTGCCTCTCACATGGCCCTCACTGGGGACCTGGCCTACAACCCAGGCATGTGCCCTGACCAGGAATCGAACCGGGATTGTCTGGTTCCCAGCCCGCGCTCAATCCACTGAGCTACACCAGCCAGGGCTAACAAATGGATTATTATCCATGAAAGAGCTTTGTCAGCTCTAAAGCCCTGTGCAGAGTAAGGTGATGTGGGTGGTGGTTATGGTACCAGGAATTGCAGTCCTCCTTGCATTCTTGGCTTTTTTCCCCCATTTTTTGAGGGGGTGGAGGGTGTAAAGCACTTTGTCTTTCCAGCCACCAAATGGGGGAAATTTTACTATTAGTGTGTCTATTGCTATTTCACAACTACCTCTGTGTGTGTGTTTAATTGGAGCCATTTCTGAAATGTACTAGACAAAGTCTGGGTTTAAACATTCTTCCCAGAGAAGATGCTTTTGACAAATCAGAAGATTTTTTCATTTTCTCACTTTTTTGGCTTGTCTCTTGAAGTATTAGTGTGTCTGTGAGATGTTCGTGGAATTAGGGAGTGAATTAATAGGTGTTTCACTCTTGGTTCTTTAATAGAGTGATATTTAGGTCCAAGCTCTTGTTGGGTGTTACCACTGAGGAGTACCTCCTGACATCAAGTACCCTTTATCTTGTCAAGACCTGCAAATTAGCAAGAAGTAATAGCACGTTATTATATACTTCTGCAGCACCTGTGCTGCTGTTCATTGTACCTCTGTTGTGCAGTGGTTTGAGGGAGATCTTCATCGTGCCATAAACTCCCATGTGGGCAGAGACTGCGCCTGTTTTGCTCACTGTTGTTTCCTCAACATCTAGTGAAGTGTCCTAGCTCATAAGAATCAATAGTAAATACTTGGTGAGTGAGTGCTGTTTCCAGAACTTTGTGTCATTTTTGTGGAATTGAGTGAATCTGGCATTATTTTGAAGAGATAGTGATCTAATCAACATCTCAGGCCCTGGCGACCTGGTATTTTCTGCTTGCGTGCAGTCTTGGCCCGCATGCAGAGTGCAGCCAATGTCCTCCTTGGGGCCCCCAGGGCCCCGGGATGCAGGGTCTCAGGGCTCTGACCGAGAACCTGACTACCTCTCCCTTGTTTTCTGCAGGTTGTGGACCCGGCCTGTTAGCAGATGCCAAGATGCGGGTATTTGAACGTTCGGTGTATTTTGGCGATTCTTGTCAAGATGTTCTTAGCGTGCTTGGTTCTCCACACAAGATCTTCTATAAGTCAGAAGACAAGGTGAGGGAAATGTGTTTTTAAAGTGAATAGGAAGTCTCTTAAATTTTTGAAATCATTGATAATGTAAACTGTTTGCTATTTTCTCATAGAACCAATTACGTTGAGGCAGATGCAGAAGTAAATTTAAAGCTCTTTTCTGACCATTGTTGGTTGGATTGTCCTGCCTTTTCTCGGAGACCAGTCTATAGTCAACCATAGTTGGCTGGGCTGGTTGGCACCAACAGCTGGGACTCCCATAGTCTTGCCTATTCAACGGCTTAATGTCACAGAAAAAATACAATTTGTACACTTTCATTTAACCCAAGAGCTGTGTTAAGGGGTTGGCTTTTAATTCATTATTTTTTCCCCAACAGATGAAAATTCATTCTCCTTCCCCTCATAAGCAAGTTCCTTCCAAGTGCAATGACTACTTTTTTAACTACTTCACTCTCGGAGTGGTAAGTTATGATTCCTTAGAGCAGTGTTTAATTTCTGTGGGGGTGGGCAGTGCACCTGGGCACACCTGTGGCAGCTTAACTGTGCCTTGCAACGGGGAGCCTGGCCCCAGGTGGCTTTGCCCAATGTTGTCTTGGGTGGCAGACCTTTCCTGCCACCAAGATTGCTGAGACACCAGGTTCGCTGGTATGTCTTTTCTGACAGAAACATGCTCCACAGGTGGAGGCTGTGGGAATCTTTCAGGTTAAGATGTTTTGGGAACTGCCCTTTTGTAGAGCATAGGACCCTCTTCTGAAGTCACAAAACTGAGGGATTAAAAAGGCTCAAAAACTCCCTGGCTGGTGTGGCTCAGCGGATTGAACACTGGCCTGTGAACCAAAGGGTTGCCAGTTTGATTCCCAGTCAGGGCACAGGCCTGGGTTGCGGGCCAGGTCCCCGGTAGGGATTGTGCAAGAGGCACCACACATTGATGTTTCACTCTTTCTCCATTTCTTCATCTCTCTCTAAAAATAAATAAGTCTTTTTTTTTTTTAAGGCTCAAAAACAGTGAGCGTGTGCTTGCGCAGGTAGGGGCTCACCCCAGACATTACTGTAGCCCTGTGCTCTAGACTGAAGGTGCTGAATGGAGCTGACTCCACCGTCAGTGCCGACAGTCCACCTGGTAGTTGGATTTTGTGTGTCAGAAAAGATTGTGGAATCTCTGCACCAGCAGCATACATCTCAGAGAGCCGGGCTAACCTGGACCTGGATCTTCTAACCTCTGAGCTTTCTAGGGCCTGAGTTCCTGAGGCAGCAAAAAAAGGGATAGATTCCAGAGAGGAAGAAGGGAGACTGGGTCTACCTATTTGGAAGAAATCAAACAGGAGTAGTGGGGAAATAGTGGTGGGATCATAAACTTTTGGGAGTAGGATAGTGCCAGGAGGGAATGATACTGTTATAAGCTGAACCTCGTTTGAGTTCTAGAGCCAGTGATGATAGGTGGCAGGGAAGATGGAGCAAATGGATTGGCCCTAATAGGACTTAGTGTAGCGATTGATGGAGGGTTGGAGTCAGGGATAGTCTTGGGGGTCACAGGCATGAGCAGCTGGGAAGGGTATGAGGGATAGTGGGAAGTATTCAATAGGCAGCATCAAATCTAGGTGTGAATCCTGGCAGGAGGCTGGAACTTTGGTTCCAGGGGTTACTGACTCCCATGGAGTGGAAGCCAGAGAGTCTGACGGGTTGTGGCATTCAGAATAACCAGGTACCTTGACTGCTGGCACAAGGTTTGGAATGGGAAGGCCTATAGTCAGTTGGGTGCCCCTCCCATCACTGCAAATGTCCAGTTTACTTGACCTCAGTTGTCCCCTTGATTGTTGCTTGGGAGAAAGCTCTTGCCTGCAGGCATCCCCATTGTGGATTGGGTGTCTCTGAGTTGGACATGCCCTCAGAAAGACCCCTGTCCTGCCTCAGTAACATTCCCTACTTGGGCATTCTTGTTTTCTCTCCTAGGACATTCTCTTTGATGCGAATACTCACAAAGTAAAGAAGTTTGTCCTTCACACCAATTACCCTGGGCATTATAATTTTAACATGTGAGTATACCTGTACCTGCCCCTCTGAGAAATGAACTTTGGACTAAAAATCCCCAGGAAAGAGAGCTTACGGCTTTAGAGTTCACTAATTTATTTACAACCGAATCCTTGCTGTTTCATGGGAAGTGAACATTTACTTAAGTGTTTGCTCTGTTCCTAGTGTAATGTTTAATACCTTCCATCTCTCCATCTGTACTCATTTTACAAATAATGGAAATAGATTCAGAGAGCTGGGTGGACTGGTGTGCTTGGTTCTGTTTCTCCTGGAGTGGAAGGTTGTGGGGGTGGTTAGGCTTCCCTGGAGGGCCCAGCCTTTACTAAACCTGCCTTCTCTTTCTTAGTTATCATCGTTGTGAGTTCAAAATCCCACTAGCCATAAAGAAAGGTGAGTAGTGAGTGTCCTCAGGGTAAGAAAAGGCTTTTAGGGTCAGTCACTCATGATGAGAAGGGACAAGTGATCCAAGTAGAGAGGATGGTAGTTGGTGGGTTTGTGGAGTCTTGCCCACTTGCTTCTGCACAGTCTCAGCTTCTCTGGGCTGAGCTCCTTGTTCTAGGAGGCTGCCTTGTTCTTTGTAGTCTTATCGGGGCCTTCCAGGTCTTTTCCTGTGACCATAGATTGCTTGTCTCCTGAGGGGAGAGTGTCGTATGTGCAGATGATCATCCAGGTGCTTCCAGCCCAGCCTTGTGACTTTTATCCACTGCTGGTTGTTGTAGTTCACACCTGACTGACCTCCCTGCAACCCTCCACTCTCATCCATTTTAGGAACTCGAAAACAGTCTGTCTATCCTCCCTCCATACTCCAACCCCGGAACAAAGGGTGGCCAGGTCTGGATTCTTCCTCGTGACAACCACTCTGTTTTCTTTTCAGAAAATGCAGATGGTCAGACAGAAACATGTACAACCTATAGCAAGGTGAGCTCCTATTTTTCTACCTGATATAGCCTGAAAATGAGGTGGGCATGAGCCTGCCAGCAGTCTGGGACCCATGTCCTCTGGACCAGCCATTGGTCACAGGTGTGGTCCGGCCCTGCTAACCCCCTGCCACCTCCATCCCTCTTGTAGTGGGACAACATCCAGGAGCTCCTGGGTCACCCTGTGGAGAAGCCTGTTGTCCTGCACAGGTGAGTGTGGGAGGTTGCTGGCTCAGACCACCCCATCAGAAGGCCCAGGGAAGCTTAGCAGTGGATATTGCTTAGAAATGATAGACACACACGTACTTTCTGCCCCAGCCTGTGCATTAGTACTAGGCCTGTTATTCTGTGTGTTTACCTGTATTAGAGAGATTGCCTACTGGAGATAGCTTCCTATCTCCCTCCAGGTCTGAGGGCCTTTTTACCCCTAGTTATTCAGAAAGGGAGGCTGACTGTCCTGAGTTCTTTTTTTTCCCATCGAAGCTGCTCCCTGCTCACAGCCCAGTACCCAACACTTGGTTGCCATGCTGCTTGCAGCTCTCTCCCTCCTGATTTGTCACAACCCCAGTCCAATTCCATAGTAACTTTCTGTGCCCTGTTCGGCTGTGTAGGATTCAGAGCTGAGTGAAGTCTGTTGCTGTCTCTAGGACCTCAAGGGCCTGTGTAGAACTTAAGTATCACTTCCCAATAGCCCCCATCCCAAAGGGCCTGGTTTCCTGGCCTGGCCTTGACCTCTTGTCTGCCCCTCTAATTCTGGCTTCCCCGGCCTCAGGTCCTCCTCCCCAAACAACACCAACCCATTTGGCTCCACATTCTGCTTTGGTCTTCAGCGGATGATCTTTGAGGTAAGCCCTGGGGACTGGGACTGGTGTTCATGGCAGGGACAGACAAGTCATTGAGAGATCAGGGAGGACCTAACGACCCTACTGGGCAGGGTAATCCTCCAATAACTGTCTGCTGAGAATCTAGCCCACCCATTTTAATAGTGAAGGTTCAGAATTATGTTGGGGAAAATGCAGACTAAAGCAGTAGTCTGTATTCATTAAGATGAGAGGTAATGGGGATCCCACACTTCTCTAAAAACGGTAGAGCAAGGAAGAGAACCAGAGGGCAAGTGGGGCTCATCCCAGGGGTTTGGGGGACCTTGGAATGCCATGTAAATGAATGTGCTCTGGGTGAGTTGCTGTAGAGGCCCTGTTGTCTTAGGAGAAAAATGGGCTGCCCCTGTTTTCCCTTCTGGATGCCATAACCTTCATCAGGCCCCCTAAAGAGTTCCAGAAGAACTGGACAAATGGGTGTGGTGAAGTGTATGTATCCCATGAGGCACAGGCAGACACTGGGGCAGAGATGACCCCTAGTGTGAGATGAGGGATGTTGAGCGGCTGGCCTAGCCCTGTGTGCAGTTGTGTTGTACACGCAACCTGCATGCCATGTTCAGGATCTTCTTTGGGTCCTTCTCTGCAGTCACAGCCCCAGTGCTGATCCCACTGGTGGTTTTCGTGGGTCTGATTGCTTGCTCTGCTCTGCCCCTTTGACCTGCTGTCCTCTTCTCACACCAGGTTATGCAGAATAACCACATTGCCTCGGTGACCCTGTATGGCCCCCCCAGGCCTGGTGCCCATCTGAAAACAGCAGAGCTCCCCTAGGGACATCACCACCCATGCCCCTCTCCCCCGTGGAACTGTGCATCGCATCCTCCTCAGCGGGCCTTCATGTGCCACCTGTGGGTTTTCTTGGACACCTTGCCAGTGTTGAAGGGCTGTTGTGATGTTCTGAGATGGGGCTCAGGCTGGGTGCTCGGCCACAGGGTGAGAGACCCAGGTATTCTTCTGTCCGTCCTCAGCCTGCTGGTGCCAACAGGGGACACAGACTGCAAAGAGAAGCACAAACTCTGAACCTTGATACCTGGAGCCAGGAGCTTTCGAGTAACACGTAAGGAGGCAGGGATCTGTCTCCCCTGTCCCACACACATTGGAAAACTTGGGACTCTCTGTGGCTGAGAACACAGGCACCCAGGACGAGGACAAGGTCCTGCCTTTGGCCCAACATTGCCACATGATCCTTAAGGCAAGCAGGTAGCATGTTCATAGTACTTGGTTGCGACTTTTGCACTACATCCACTTTAGTTACTTGATAAGCTGGCTGTGGCCAAGGTGGCCCACCTGCCCTTCCTCGTTCCTTTCTTGCACGCGCTCCCTGCCAGGCCCAGCAGGCACACCCAGCTGGTTGAAACATAGCTTTCTACCATCCAGGTACATGCCCAGGCCTGGTCCCCACCCTTCTTGAAGCCAGTTTTCAAGGTTGCCTGTGCCCTGCTCTGCCCCAGTCTGGCTGGCAGGGCTGCATGTTTCCATCCTGTTTGCCTCTTTTATTTAATGCCAAAGTTTTAGCCAAAGACATCTTCCTCTTTTTATTGTGTTTCAGCATTCTGTTCTGCACTGTGGGCTGGCTCCCCTGTCCCAACCATGGGCATTGTCCCTTGGCTGGGCCCGTTCATGGCTCAAGGCCTCTGGGGACTCAAGAAGGGCTGGGCTACTCAGTCTCTTCATGGGTCTTGCTAAGGAAAGTAGCATATGTGCTTTAAAAATATTAACCTTTTGAAAAGAATTGAGAAAAGAAATGTATAATTTTATCCCATTTTTAATATTTTGGTCTAGCAACTTGTGATACATAGATGACAATTTTGTGAGTTTTTCAAATGTGTGTACAGATTTTTGTAAATATGACTCTTTTGTAATTAACTCATGTACAGCCTCATCCTGTATAGTTTAACGATGAATGTGCAGGGGACCTGCCCCAGGCTCCTATGTGATTCCTGGGCCTACAGCCAGGCTTGTGTGGCGCTTTCATTGATTTGTGACTGACTGGTGTCTTCCCATTTGGACTGTGGCCTGGCCAGAGACACCCCCAGCCCTACCCCCACATATCCCACTATTGGGGCAGCCAGGACTGATCTCATCCTCCTGAAACGGGGGACTCTTCCTCATGTCCTGCCCACACCTCTCCTCCAATAAAGACCTATGCCCTCAGCAGCAGCTCACCATGTGCTGTTGCTGGGACGTTTGTACTAAAATAAGCGTGGGGACGTTGATGGTCTTAAAGAATACAGGAAAATGTATAGTGGAGTTATCTTAGGAGAAGAGGTTCCTTGGCTTCTCTGAAGGGGCAGTAGAGCCTCCAGGAGGAGATTGTCATCATTGCGTGGCCATAGGTTCTTGTGCCTGGGGTAGTTGGAGGTAGAGAAAGACGTTAGGTGGGACCACACACTTGGTCATCCCCGTATGCCTGGGTGCCTGGTGTTGCAGCCAAACCAGGGCCCAGGAAGGGGTGGCTGCTCAAAAGGAAATCTAAAGATCTTAACAAGGCTGAAAATCCAATTTGGAGGGATAGGTGGGAAGCAAAATGCCTACTTTCAGACTGAGTTTTAACAATGTCTGCTAGTCCATGAACACTGAAGGTCCCCGTACTTCCCTGTGGGGTCTAGCCATGAGAAAGACCTACATGTCTGTATCATCCTTGGGACTGCAAACCTAGGCATGTGGTCAGATTCCATGAGCCCCTGCCATTCCTTCCCCCCACATACTTGGTAGTAAGAGGACTGGCCATGTCCCCCTGTGTGACAAAGAGCCTGGTGTTCACCTCAACCCTGGCCATTTCGGAGGGTTGTCACTAGATCAGCTCCCAGTAGGGAGACAGGAGTCAAGCTCAATCTTCATTCCCTGGGACCCTGAGGAAGCACATACCTGACACTCTGGAGCTGGTTCCTGAACTCTTCTGCCCCGTTTTGGGGAAGAGCCACAAACAATGCAATAATCCGCCTGGGGAACCCTCTTTCAGACTCATACTACATCCTGGATCTGAATGAAGGGAGCTCTGGGCTTTGACAGGTTACTACCGACTCCACTGGAAGGAGCCAGCAGCAGCAGGCCATGGATGCGCACAGGCTGGCCCACGCGGGCCGTGCAACAAGTGCCACATTAACCAGATGTCAGTGGCCGATAGTCCATGCACTACAACCAGCTCTCGGTAAAAGCAGGGATCGAAGGTGCGCAGGTGTGGCGCCGCTGAAGGCTGCGGTATGCCGAAGGTGCGGAAAGCAGGGTGGGGCTCAGGCGTGAGCCGCAGGCGCTGCAGACACATGCCCAGAAAGACGTCGTCTATGGGGAAGAGCTCAACCTGTGCGCAGGCGCCGGCCAATCGGCGCAGCGTGGCCCCGGAAAACACAAAGCCGCCGCCACCGGCGTAGGCCGGGTAGACCGGCAGGCCATACACAGCCTCGGGAATGTAGTACTTGCTGTCTCGTAACCGGATGGGCCGAGCCTGTACAATCACGTCACCCGCAAGCAGGTCCTGTGCTGGATCCCGCTCTGCCAGAAACTCCAGCAGGTTTTCCACGTGCACGAACACGTCGGCGTCGCCCTTAAAAACAAAGCGCACGTTGGGGCAGTAGGCTGAGGCCCAGGCCAGAAAGTGGATCTCCTTGAGCGTTAGGTTGAAGAAAGTGTCTTCGAAGGCCCAGAGCAGAATGTCCGCGTAGGCGCGACTCTCAGCACGCAGTAGGGCGTGCCAGTGCGTTTGCGTGCCTGCCCCCTCCTCTTCTGCTGGGTCTGAGCCCTTGGCCCTGGGCAAGCCCAGCAAGAACACGCGGCGCACGAGCGCCCCCTGCACTCGCCCCTCAGCCCCCCATGTCTGGCGCACAGCTTGGCGCCGCTCAAAGTCCCCTGCCACTGACTTGACGGCAATGAGCAGGTCGGGTCCCGCGCCAAATGCGCCATCGCGTCGGCACTTGTGCGGCTGGTTAATGAGCAGGGGGAAGCGTCGCTGGTCCTTAGCACGTAGGTATTGACCAAAGTCAAAGGGTCCCGTGGGCGTGGGCTTGGGCTGCTCTGGCGTATCCTCTTCATAGGCCTGCAGGGCTGGGCCTGCGTCAGGTCCCTGGAACACACGGAGCCGGGGGCTGGGACCCGGCGCTGGCGGGCCTTGAGCTCGCGGAGCACTAGTTGTTGGGGCTGTGCCATCACGCTGAGCATAAAGCAGGAGGCCGAGGGCGGCGCCCAGGAACAGAGTGATTGATGCGTCCCCTCGTAGGCGCAATCTCCGCCTCATGTTTGCGTGTCTGGTGCCCGCGCCCCCTGCAGAGAGAGTCTGTCAGGCCCCTGGGCCCCGCCCTCCATGAAGGTATGGGGCAGGAGACCACCCGCTGGGGCTCCAACTATCGGTGGTTCTTTCCCCTCCGGTGTCCTACTCAGGGGTCTGTCACCCCTCCCCCCATCGGGATGAGTACTATGAAAGGGCAAGAAGTCTTCCAAGTTGCCAACTCCCACCCCCTCAGCTTTGGCTCAGGACTGTACTCCAAGGCCGGGGCAGGGAGATGCCAAGCCTCAGCCCCACTCCCCGCCCGCCTTCCCAGCGATGAGGCCGAATACCTTCTACTCCTCTCTACCCACCACCTCGATCCTAGAGATCCCGACACTCACGATCAGCCCTTGGGAGCGGCGTGGCCCCGGACGCCAGGTTCTCCGGGGCTTAGCGTAGGGTCCCAAGGGCGGCCATGGACGGCCTGGGCCAAATGCAGCGTTGGCAGGAAGGGGGACCGGGGCCGCTGCCACGTGACCCTCCAGCTGTGTGCGCCCGGACAGCTGGAGCTCAGCTCCACCCCTGCGCCGTGTGCTGTCTCCGAGCGGGAACTAATCTGAGAGGGATCCTAACGGGCAACTCTTTCTAGGAATGCCTGGAGAGGTGGGTTCTGGTCTCAATACAGGCTCAAACTCTCCAAATCCTATTTTCTAGGGGCAGGAAAAAGTAGCCTCTCTGTTAATTGCGCCCCCCTTTCCCCACCCCCACCCCTACCCGTTTCTCTGGAATGGGGCAGGGCCTGAGCTGGCAGGAGAGGGATGGGGAAGGGGGGCAGTTCGGTCCCAAATCACTGGGCCCGGCTTCCTAGTCATCAGCCTGGCCATTATCCTAGCGAATTCTTGGAAGTGTCTTCCATCAGCTCAGGGGAAGCCCTGGGTCCACTAGGCAGGGCTCCTGTACTGCCCCCTGGGACACATGGCTGCATCCTTACTCCTGGCTCTGCCACGATCCCTAGCAAACACACACATGCCAACAAGACAGCTCGTTTTATTCTCACAGCAACCCTAACAGCAGTTCTTATCATTCATGCCCGGATGGGGACACTGCCCCTCAGGGAGCTAAGTGACTTGCCCAGGATCATACAAGCTTAAGCCGAGAGCACTGCCCCAGATCTTTTGGAATTCAATCCAGGATTCTTTCCTCTGTTGTCCCTTGCTGCTTTCCCCATCCATGCACTGGAGCACGGGCTGGGGCCAGCCCTGTGTTTTTGCACCTGTTAATTTCATAGGTGAGCACTTCAGTCTATCTCTCCAGAGGCAGTTCTGAGTCCCCTGGTCTCCAGCGCCCCAGGCCAGCATAGCCTCCTGAAGGTAGAAATTAACCAAGCCTGGGTGACTACAGGCCAGATTGGGGAACTCCTGAAGTAGGCCAGTGAGTAAAGTGTTTGTTCTGGGCCCCAGGTGGGCAGAGAGGAACTGTGGAGACTGAGGGCCCAGTCTTTGCCTAGCTCTGCTGCCAACTCCCTCTTCCTGGAACTCAGAGCCTCCTGGTTTCAACCCATGCAGTGGAGCCTGGAGTAGACACCACCCCGAGTTTGAGGACACGCTGTGGGAACTGGCACTGCTACCCAATGCCATCCTCTTTCCAATGGCTATGCCTGTGCCTCCTGACAACTTCCTGCCCATGTTATCCCTTAAAAAGCAACCCCCCCCCCACCGAGTGTCACTCTCCTGTTCAGACCCCTCAGGAGTCTGCTATTCTGGTTTTCTGTACTGCCTCACCTCCCACCCCTCCCGTGGTCTGGCTTCAGGCTGTACCCACTATGTCCCAGAAATACCCCCACGTAGTCGCCTTCTACCTGATTCCAGCAAACACTCCTCAGCCTTGACCGATCTGCAGTCTCTGTCACTGCAGGTGGGTATTCCCCGGGCTTCCAAATCTCCTGGTCGTCCTCCTTCCTCTTTGGGCTGCTCCTTTTTAAATTAGTGTCCTTCAGGACTTCCCCCTGGGCCACCCCACCCACTCCCACCTGTCCATTTGTGAATCTTTAACTTTGACCCTCTGCTGAACTCAAAACTATAGATCCAGCTGTCCTCAGACTCTCCCTGGATGTTCTACAGGAACATCATGCCCAACTTGTTCCAAACAGGCAAGCACTTCACCTCCTCCAGGCCAGCATCTCAGCAGGAAGTCTCACCTTTCATCCAACTGGCAGAAGGCAGAAACTCTGGGGCTCTCTCTCACCTAACTCCTTATCCAGTGTCACCAGGCCTGTTATCCTTGGTCTGAAAGAGCTCTCAGTGTTCAACCCTCACCTCCATCTCTTCTGCAACTGCCCCAGCCTGGGCCTCATCCTCTCTCTCTCTCTTTCTCTCTCCCTCTGCATCCTCACCAGCCTCCCAGCCTCCATTCCTGAAACCCTTTAAAGGCTTCTCACTGGTCTGAGGATAAAAATCGAAACTCTGTAAAATGGCTTACCAGACCCCAGGCTATCTACCTCCCCTACTCACCAACTGGTCTCTGCAAATCCACCCACCTCCACACCCAGCCACTCAAACTTTCTGTTCTTCTGATATCCCTTCCTCTCACCTCCCTCAAGACTTCACCTTCACCCAGGACATTGCCCTTTTCTCAGCTCCTCCTCCCCTATTCACTCTCATATCTCTCCCAGGAACCTGGGTTAGGCCCCTCCTTAGTGCTCCCACAATTCCTTGTATTTTTCACATCAAGAAACAGGTAACATGCTCTGGCAGGTAGTTCAGTTGACTAGAGCATCATTCCCATACACCAAGATTGCAGATTCAATCCCCACTCAGGGCACATGCAAGAATCAATGAATGCATCAGTAAGTGGAAAAACAAACTGATGTTTCTCTCTCTTCTTCCCTTTCTCTCTAAAATCAATAAATAAAAAAAAAGAGGTAATGTTTTATTGCCGTTGCTTAATATTTGGAGTCCCACATTGAGTGTGAACCAGAGGCAGGCAGGATTTGTTTATCTTGTTCATCACAGTATTTGCAGTACCCAGGATGAGGCCTAAAATACAGGAGGTGCCCGATGAGTGTTCAATGAGAGAAGAGGGAGGGCTGGCTGGAAGCCCCTCTTCTGGGGTGGGTGAGGTGAGGCCGACCTCTGCATATCACCCCCATGTTCTGTCTCTATGGTAGTTTCTGGGGTAGAATCCCCAGTGGCACTTCAGCAGGCCTGGTGGGTGCTTGCCTGACTCCTTGAGAAGGCAGTCAACTCTGCCCAGCAGCTCAACTAAGTAGAGTTGTAAGTCCTGTGGATAGACAGGTCAGCAATAGCAGCAGAAGGGACTCTAGGGTCATCCAGGCTCCAAACTCTGGCTGGGCAACTGGTGGACCACCCTTTTGTCTGGCACCCAGCCTAGGCCAAGCTGCCATCTGGATTCGTCAGGCCAAGCAAGTCCTCTGCCAGGCTGGTGAGCTCGTTCTCCTCCAGCGCCTCCACCAGGCGCTGCAGCGTGGCTCGGCGGCCCTCAGCCTGAATGAAACGCCGGAGTAGCTGGAAGGCCTGCTCGTACAGCCCCTCGCGCTCGTATTCATAGGCCAGGGAGTCGAGGACAGGGTCCCGTAGCCCGCGACAACCTCGCTGCAGGGAGCGCCCAACCTTGCGCCATTTGAGGCCCACTGAACGTGCAAAAGTCTGTTGGTCCTGCAGGCTTAATGGTCGG
Organism: Micronycteris hirsuta; assembly: GCA_004026765.1. Taxonomy (NCBI): domain Eukaryota; kingdom Metazoa; phylum Chordata; class Mammalia; order Chiroptera; family Phyllostomidae; genus Micronycteris; species Micronycteris hirsuta. Next base: position 54,299 of record PVJI01002694.1, on the reverse strand, counting down.
TTCTCTGCAATGGAGTGGGAAGCAGAGTGAGCTGGGGGAGGCGGGGGGGGGGGGCAGGGGAGAGGCAGACCAATACCCTTGCATTCCCGCCAGTTTCCCAGAACACTGCCTCTGCATCTCCAAGCACGCCTCACCTACGGGCTGACCCTGGAACAGAAATGTCTGGCCAGATGGTGGCGGCGGCGGCTTCTCCACCGATGGAGAGGAAGCCAGGGACTGCAAGGGAACTGCAGCTACCTCCACGTTGCCACCTTGGCCTCCAGAGCCGCATGTCAGATTCTGGAGCGCATCCTCCAACTCAGCAAGTTCCTCATCCCGGAGCCTGTCAGGCTAGGGAGGAGAGTGCGGTGTCGGTGGGGGGCTTAGCCTCGAAACCTTGCCCCACCCGTCGCTGGCCCCAGCCCGACCGCACCTTCTGGGCAAAGATGCAACTCAAACAACGCTCCTCATCTGTCATCAAGGCGTCCAGCCGCTCTCCGCCGGCTCGCAGCTCCAGTTGCAAAGGCACTGAGCGCAGGGTCAGCGCCCCAGCCAAGCAGCTCTCCAGCGCGGTGCGCAGCGCCCCCTCGCGGTAGGCTTGAAGGAAGCGGGCGCAGGGCTGGCGTCCGCAGAAACGCAACTGCACAATCAGCTGCTGGTCGCTGCGGTGGATCTTGAGCATCTGCAACACCTCTGGGCTCCCGCTCTCTGTGGAGGCAGGCAGTCAGGAGCCAGACCGTTAGAGGAGGGGTGAAGCCTGCGGTCAGTCTCCCTCCATACTCCCAGACCTAGGAGCGCGTGGTAACCCCAGAGCTCCCAGCCGAAAAACAAAACTGGGATACCAGAATGAAGACCAGGACTTACTAAGGGGAGTGGGTGCCATCCTAGCCCCATCCCTGTAGCCCCAAATTAAGGTAGAAAAAAGGGACATGCGAAGAGGATTTGCAGCAAATACCCTGGGCAGACAAGCTATCTGGGTAAGCGGCCAGCAGGGCAGGAAAGGGGCAGGAGGTCTAGATTTTCCGCCTCCACCATGTGGGGCTCCCGCTGCCCCTGAAGGAGAGGCGCTCACCGGTCTGGGGCCAGAGTGGGATCCCCCAACTGGCTTCAATCTCCTGTCACCTCTGCCCTGACATGGGAAAGGGGCACCCAAGAGGTAGTTACTGGGAAGGGGTCTTGGACAAGGAATGCTGCAGTGAGAGAGGAAAAGAGAAGAGAGATGTGTGATTAGCAGAAGAAAGCAATGAGCTGGCTGGACTGGGGAGTAGTGGACGTCAAGCAGGGGGATGTTAGTGAACACATAGGTAGATCGTACACAGACAGGAGGGCACATGTCTACCCCCAAGGGCACATGAGTGATAAAGAAGACAGCCTAAGCAACCAGCCCACCTCCTCTCCTTCCCATCAAATCCGTTCCCTAACATGATGGTTAGGCACATGTCCATGGAGTTGAAGAGGTGGCGGTCTCAGCCCCTGGCCCCACCCACAAAAGGCCCAGGCCACCCCTTTCTCTCCAAGTGACCCAACCACACACCTGCCAATACAGTCCGCAGAGCCCTGTACACTGCCACCTTCTGCTGGGGGTGACTGTAGGCATCCGATAGGACCACCTTGTCCAGCGAGGACTCCACAAACAGGTATGCGCTGCCCACCCACTCCTGGAGCCCATTCGGCCCAGCTGCCATCTTGTCTCCTGGAGGTGCAGATAGGCATCCAGATCAACCCCAATCCAGCCCTGGAGACAAGTGTCCAGTGTCACGCGGCCCAGCTGTTCCCACCCAGTTGGCACACTGTGAGGGGAAGTTCATCATCCCACAGCCAGCCCCCATGTGTGTCTGGCTCTACAGAGCACAGCCCAGCTCGGCTCGAACTTGCAGTGAGGGCTCTCCCTCCACTGCCTTCTCAGAGAAAGAGCCCAGGGTCACAGTGGCAAGAGAGGAGAGGTACTCTCCTGCAGCGGGGGCAGAGAAGTTATGCCCCTCTCCTCAGGCGAAGTTGTCTGTCTTACCAAAGCTGACAGAAGACATGTTCTTTCTGGAGGGTGCACATACCCCACAGCCAAATGAGCGAACTCATGTCCTGGTATGCCCTTAGCTGACACTTGAACCCTCGGAATCCCTTAGGACCACAGGTCCCCTGTCCCGCTGCAGCAGTTTTCTCACTTGCATTCCTATTAGACATTCTGACTTCACTTCAAAGGAAACTTGTAGTTTGTGCCTGCCCAGATTCTTTTCCCCAATCTTGACTGATTTGGTGGGCCTTATTCTCTCTTCCCTCTTCTCAATCCATGTGCCTATTGGGTGGGCTAGCCCCACTCCCTAGCTCCAGGTGTGGGCATGTGAAAAGAGAGCCAGAGTCTGCCCAGCAGGCCTTCCAGGTGGGCTCTGGAAACCTGAAGGAAAGCTAGGACGCTCCATCACAGTAACTAGGACTGGACAAATGGGGTAAGTCAAACAGGTCTGCCAGGGCCCTTGGCTCCCATGTCCACTTGGGAACTCCTTCCTACGCTCCTTCCACAGAAGCCCCTCCTCGGGAAGCCCCGCGTCTCACTCTCTTAGAGTCCTTCTCTCTTTGGGCCAGGCCAGGCTAGGTCCTGGAAACGTTTAGCTGGGCTTAGACTGAGGACACGTGGATACCAACTCAAGAAAATACGCTCCTCCACCCCACCACCAGGGGCCAGCGCCCCGTTAACACACCCCAACAGTCCCGCGGCAGCCCCGCCTCCCGCAGGGTGGGCGGCTGCACCGCTCGAGGACTGAAATCCCGGGACTCCCAGAGCCCAGGCAGGCGCGCCCGGTGCTCAGCTGCGCCGCTTCAGGGCTCTGGAGGGGAGCTCCCGAGCCTCCCGCCCGCCCACCCCACGCAGGGATTTCGCAAGCGCCACTGCCAAAGGCGGGCAAGAGGTCTCTGCTTACCAGCCCCGCCCCCTCCTCTGCGGCCTCTCGAAAGCCCCTCGCTGGGACAAAACACCTGCGGGGACCCAGGTCCGTACCCCCCTTCCCGCCTCGCACGGAAACAGCCCGACAGGCCGCGGCTACCACCTGGCCGGGGCAGCCGCAGAGGACAGCGGCGCCGCGCCCAAGCTCCTGCACCAGCATCCGCCTCGGTCCCTGCCAGCGCCGGCGAGCACCCCCCACCCTCGGCGCTAACCTGGCCGCTCGGCCCGGCCCGGACTCCCGAGCCCGCCCGGCTCCGCTGGATCCGCGCTGCTTCCGGGTGTGCGCGGAGCCCCGGGGCGGCTCCCCAGCCCGAGCCGCCCCGTCCGCCCGGCGTCCCGCCCCCCGGGCTTCCGCGGCTCCTTCCAGCCCACCGTCCTCCACAGCGAGCCCTCAGCCTCTGGGCAAAGCCCACCTGGTCAGCTGAGCAGGTAAGGCTCGAGGTGAGACGACAGGGAAGACTGCAAGGGGCTGCGGGGACTCGTGGCGCTCATAAGGCCGCAGGGCTTCGGGGTGAGAGCTGCCCGGCTTTCTCCAGCGGGAAACGGACAGATCGACAAGGGGACGTTCCCTGGGGACCCGAATTTTCCGGTGTCTTAGGGGGGATCGAGCTCGATGACATCCGATCTCCGCTACTTCCCGACACTCAGGACGCAGTGCCGGTGGGCCCCAGGTTCAAGCCTGACCGAGAGGGTACGGAATCTTCCAGGATTCACATCCAGCAGGGACCGTCAACCTGGAAAATGTGGGAAAATAGAAAACTGGCAAGTGGTGGGAAACGTGTATGAAAACCCTCAAACACCTTAAAATAAAATCGGCAACTTAAAAAAAAAGGACGTACACTTTCCGACAAAGCCTGCCGGGGAAAGGCCGCTCTCCGGCTTGGATCTGCGGGATCTGACCCTAAACCGCGCAACGGCAGCCGGGCAGCAGGGGTCGAGATCGGAACTTGAACCCGGAGGCCCTCGGGCCTCAGAGCCCCAAGCTTTCCTCCCACCGGGGCTTCGCTGGAAGTGCTCAGGGCGTCTTCGCTGGAGCGGCGGAGGAAAGGAAGGAGCCCCTGCTCCCGGCGCGGATTCGGCGGAGCCCCACCCGCTCCCCCGCGTCCTGATTGGCTTCTGGTCCCAGCCAATGAAAAGTCCGCTCTGCCGCTGCGGCCCAGTTAACCCTGTCTGCGCTCCGGTGACGCGACGGGCAGGTACAGGGTTTCTCCACTTGGGGCCTGTGGCGCTCTCTGAAATTCAGATTCCTGGGTCCTACTCTTTCCTCGGAGCCTGATTTAGTAGGTGGGGCTGGGAATAAGCGTCCCAGTGATTCCGAGGTCCCTTGCGGTCTGAGAAGCCCTCCTTTCAGTGGCCCTCCAGGGGGGCTGGTGCCCATCCTTCCCTAGTACTCAGGGTGGACGCTGGGAGGGAAGCAGTTCAGTTACCCCTCGAGGACTACTCTGGGAGTCTCGGGGTGTGCGTAGGGAGGCAGGGGGAGGTGCGGCGGGCTCTCTGAGGGTCGTTCGGAGTCAGGGCCTGTGCGGCCCTCCGACTTCCCTAGGGAAGACTTTAGTAACTAGGAGAAAGAGCCCATAGCACTGTCCACAATCAGGGTATTGGGCAGAGGTCGTGGTTGCGTTCCTTCTAATACTGCATAAAATGGTGATTTTTATTCAACAAATGATAACAAACTGTAAAGGAGAATCAGAAATCCTGCAGCATTCAGGGCCTACTTCACAGGTCTCAGATCTGTGGAGTAGCACAGGGTCCCACGCTTGGTTTGATAACTTGGTTAAATGCTCTGCTGCCACTAATAACGTTTTAAACAAAGGCTGCAGCCTTTTCATTTTTCACTGGGCCCCATAAATTATGTAGCAGCTCCTGGGCCACAGGCATTTCCATACATAGGCTCCGGTGTTCCCTTCAACACTCTGGCTTTCCTGCACCCAGGGACGTCCCCCTCTCTCGAAGCCAGAGCTTCTGGTAGCGGCGGAGCCCCCGCCCGACGCCAGGCAATGGCTGAGCCTGGAGAGCAACTGCCGGAGGAGGTGCTGGCGCTCATCTTCCGCCACCTGCCCCTGAGGGACCGTGCCGCTGCCGCTAGGGTCTGCAGAGCCTGGGCTGCTGCCGCCACCTGCAGTGCCGTGTGGCATGACACGAATATAAGGTAAGCCCCTTCCTCCTTTTCTTCCTCCTGCCACCTTCCAGTGGAGTCAGAGGTTGGGGAGATCCAAGTGAGTCTCCCCACCATTAAAAATCATAATCATAACTAACATTTTTTGACTGCCTACTATGTACCAACCATTGTTCTAAGTGCCTTGCATATATTACTTAATAGATAGTATTATTGTGTCCATTGCACAGACAGGAAATTGAGGCAGAGAGTTAATCACGCTCTGCAAGTCACTTAGCGAGGGAGTGGCAGAGGCGGAATGTTAACTGGGCCATGCCCATTTCCTTAGAGACCTCTGAGAAAGCCCAGTTCCTAAAACCCTGGCCCCTTCTCGCCAGGGTTTCAACTTGTAGCACATGCATCTGAAGTCCCCTAAAGGGACAGGGCGGGAGTTCCCGCCTAGCGTTAAAGGCTGGCTTGGGGTTACCAGACACGGCTGGGACTGGGAGGTGTGTGGGTAGGGAGCAGAAGGTGGGGATGGTAGCTGGAACTCCAGCTGAGGGATGGGTAGAGGCTTCTCTTCTGCTAAAGGGGACACAGCCGATGCCTTTTCTCTACCTCTCTAACCCCAAGTTGCGACTGTGAGGGAGAAGGCGTGCTGCCACCATATCTGTCCTCCTGCCTGGACCACGTTCACAACCTGTGGCTGGAATTTGAGCCGTCGAGGGAGCGGAGCCGCCGGGTGGCCACGGAGCTGCTGACCGCACTGGCGGGCCGTGACCCGGGGCTTCGAGGCCTGCATCTGGAGTGCCGCGGAGAGAAGCCGCTCTTCGACGCAGGGCGAGACGTCCTGGACGCTGTGCGCGCCATCTGCCGGGCTGCTCCAGCGCTGCGTCGTCTTGACCTGCGGCGCTTGCCCTTCACTCTGGACGACGCACTGGTGCTGCAGGTGGCACACGGCTGCCCCCAGCTCCGCAGCCTTTTCCTGAACAACGGTACTCTGGTGGGCAACGTGGGGCCGGGCTCCGTGCTCGAGCTACTAGAGGCCTGCCCGCACCTGTGCACCCTCGGCCTGCACCTGGCCAGCCTGTCACACCCCGCCCTCGAGGTGCTGGCGGCACCACACCGTGCACCTTTCGAGCTACTAGCCTTGCGGTGCGCCTGCCCGGAGGACGCACGCGCCCCGCCTCTGCCCAACGAAGCATGGGCCGCGTTGCACCACCGCCACCCTGGACTGATTGTGGAAGTGGAACTGGAGCCAGCACTCTCTGATGAGAGCGTGACTCGTGTCCTGCAGCCCGCAATGCCAGTGGCTGCGCTGCGTCTCTGCCTCTCTGGAGACACTGTAGGTCCCGTGCGCTTTGCAGCGCTACACTACGAGGCAACCTTGCACGTGCTCGAGGTGCGCGCCGCTGCCTCTGCGGAGCTAGATGCTGCTCTGGAGTTGCTCGCGGCCCGCTGCCCCGGCCTTCGGGAAGTGCACTGCTTCTGCGTGGTGCGACCCTCCGTCTTGCTCGCCTTCCGTGCGCACTGCCCGCGCCTGCGCAGCTACACGCTCAAACTAAAGCGGGAGCCACATCCCTGGAGGCCCACGCTTGTGGAGTGAAGGGGCAAGCCCTCTCCCGCCCCTGCCTACCCCCAGCAGGTGTGTGACTTTTGAGATCCTGCGTGGGTTTGGCCAAGCATGCCCCAACTGCTAATCTGGTCCTTCAGGACTCTGTGGCCTCTTGTGCCTCTCGGGGATAGCGGGAGGAGGGGGGCGTTGCCCTGAGTCCACTTGATGCTCTCAACTTCTACAGACTCCGGGTGTCTCTTGATACCCTCCTCCACCCTCCTTCCTCCGTGAATGCTGTGCTAGCTCCCGAGGCCCTGGCGTTGTGTGGGAGAAGAGGGCATCGGCGCAGGCCAGGGCGAGTGTGAAATAAATCCTGCAGTATCTCAGCGTCCTGTGAAAGACCACGTCGGCTCTGAAGCGGGGATGGCAGGGATCCTAGAGGTCCGGAGGAGCCGTCCAGACAGCAGTGGCAGAGATCCAGACCTCAAGGTCCATTGTACTGACGCAGCTGTGGGAGTCAGGGACCGGGCATTCCGTGTCCTAGGAATGACCACGCTCCAGGGTTCGGTGGGAGGGTGTGCGCTTCTCCTCTTCCCTCCCCCCACCGCTCCTCTCTGGCCCGTCTGCCCGAGGCTTCACTGTGCCCATGGCCATCACCTTCTAGGACTTTCCCAGCCCACCCTAGGCTGCGCACAGGCTATTTCTCCCGAAGAACAGTGGAAGAAACAGCGGGTCTGAGAAGGGTGAAACTCGAACCCAGGTATCCCTCTACCCCACACCCCTGTACATGTGTCCTACTCCAGCCTGCCCTTCTGTTTGCTGGAGCTGTGGCCCGGGCTGAGCCCCGCCCCGCGGGGTTGCACGTGGCCCCCACCTGACCCAGCGCCGAGAGGCGGAGTAGGGCGGGGCGGGCGGCAAACGCAGCGCTTTCTGCTGCTTTGACAAGCCCCCCGTGGCCCAGGCTGAGCGCTCAGCCTCGGAGACTGCACCATGCAGGAAGCGCCAGCCACGCTGCCCACAGAGCCGGGCCCTAACCCCGTGCCTGCCTTCCTCGGCAAGCTATGGGCGCTGGTGGGCGACCCGAGCACCGACCACCTGATCCGCTGGAGCCCGGTGAGGGCTGGGGCCCCTCGATTTCCCCAGTGGAACCCAGCATCCCTCCACCTCATTGAACATCCACTTCCACCCAGCCCCCACCTGGGACGGGGCTGTGGGTCCCTCAGTTCAGCGGTGCAGGGTAGTTCATCTTGGAGGGGGTGTGCGAAATGGAGATGAGGCGACTTCGTTGGGGCCAAGGAAAGAGTAGGAGCCTTCCGGAGAACTAAAGCCCGAAGGGTTTTTGTGGTCGTGTAGTTCTCACTCCACCCCATCAGACAGTTCGGAAAACAGAGGCCAGAAGAGAAGCTCAGGGTCACATCACGGTCCGGAACCTGTCCCGGGCTCCAGGCCTGGCCTTCGCACCTCTTCTCTGAGAAACCAGAGCGAGTCTGGGTCGGGCTGGAGTAGGGGTTCATTGTGCTCGCGGCAGCCTAGACCTCAGAATTGGTTCTAGCCTGGCCTCGTCCCGTGTCCCCATGAGCGACAGGCTGGGTCCCGAGGGTGACTGGGTGTGTGAGTGCGCGTGCAGAGCGCGGGCCAGGCCGTGGGCTCAAGGGCCGTCCGGTCTCCGCCCGCACGGCGGGTGGGAGGGCTGCGTTCTCGGCAGAGCGGGACCAGTTTCCTCGTCAGCGACCAGAGCCGCTTCGCCAAGGAAGTGCTGCCCCAGTTCTTCAAGCACAGCAACATGGCGAGCTTCGTCCGGCAGCTCAATATGTGTGAGTCCTCGAGGCCGGGGTGGGTGGCTTGGTGCTCGGCGCGGGGCGATTTACGGCTGCACACCCCGCTCCCTAGACGGTTTTCGGAAGGTGGTGAGCATCGAACAGGGCGGCTTGCTCAGGCCCGAGCGCGACCGCGTCGAGTTCCAGCACCCGAGCTTCCTGCGTGGCCGCGAGCAACTACTGGAGCGCGTGCGGCGCAAGGTGGGACAGAGGCAGGAACCAGCAAACTCAGGTGCGGGTTTGGGGACGGCTGGCCGTGTTTTGTGTGGCTCAGGCCAGACGGTGCCTCCCACTGCAGGTGCCCGCGCTGCGCAGTGACGACGGCCGCTGGCGCCCGGAGGACCTGGGCCGGCTGCTGGGCGAGGTGCAGGCTTTGCGGGGAGCGCAGGAGAGCACTGAGGAGCGGCTGCGGGAGCTCAGGCAGTGCGGGCAGGGCGCGTGGGGGGTGCGTGGAGCGAAGGAGGAGGAGGGGAGGAGAGGGGCGAGAGGACACTGTGGTTCTGGGCAGCTCCCTCCTCTCTCATGCCTTGGCGCCTTCATCCAGACAAAATGCGCCGGGGCCTGGGACTATGTTCTCTATGGATGGATGATCACGGGGGGGGGGGGGGGGGGGGGGGGGGGGGGGGGGGGGGGGGGGGGGGGGGGGGGGGGGGGGGGGGGGGGGGGGGGGGGGGGGGGGGGGGGGGGGGGGGGTTGCAGGTTGGGGCCTGCCATTCAGTGGAAAGTGGCGACTGGGCAACTCTCAGATGCCTCAGCACCCTCTCACACCTTCCTGCAGGCAAAATGAGATCCTATGGCGAGAGGTGGTGACGCTGCGGCAGAGCCACGGTCAGCAGCACCGGGTCATTGGCAAGGTGCTCCTCTCCCCACTCCACTTCCCTCTCCCGCTTATGAATACCCCCCTCTGCCCGGTCCTCTAACCCATCTGGAACTGCCTTGTAAAGATGGAGGCAAGGTTCAAAGGATGATTTAACCCTTTGCTTCCTCTTCAGCTAATCCAGTGTCTCTTCGGGCCGCATCAGACTGGGTCCGGCAGCACAGGAGCTAAGAGAAAGCTGTGAGTGAGAAAGCTAGGACACTCACCTGCCCCTCCCACACCCAGCATCATCCCTGCCTGAGGCCTCACACAGGGGACCCGTTCATCAGGAATCCTCATCCCTTCATTCCCACACCAGTCTTCCTCACCCAATGGCCATCTCCCCAAAAGCCCCCTTCCAGAACTTTCCCCCTCACACTCCCCAACTTCACCACCAAAATCCCCACTCTTCATTCAATCCCTCAGTTCCAGGACTTTATCCCCAAATTTCCACCCCAGCAACCCCTTCCCCCTCAACCCAAAGCATCCCCACATCAGAGGGTCTGGGGCTCAAACCATGTTCCCTCCCCCTCCTCTCCACCCGCAGGGGGCCCCCATCTCTGGCAGGAGCCCCTTCTGCCTTCAGCATGTGACTGATGCCCTGGCAACAGGCCTCAGCTCTGCTGACTTGGCGGCTGGGGCCTGTGGAGGGAGGCGGTACAGACTGGGGGCCATGGGAGATGAATCTGCCTGGCCCCTGTCTGTGCCCCGGCCACTCTGCACAGGTCCCTGATGCTGGATGAGGGGAGCTCCTGCCCATCACCAGCCAAACCCGGTGCCTGCCCCCTCTCTGGTGCCCTCTTGCAGGACCCCTACTTTATCCAGTCGGTAAGTTTTGCTTCTTCTCCCTTCCCTAGGGCACAGCTGGGCTTATGGGGAGCCTATTCCTTTTCCCCATTCCTCCCTCAAAAAAGAGGAGATGGAAGATGGAAGGCAGCCTCCCCGCACCCCCCGCCCACACACACACCAGACCAGGCTGCCCCACATGGGCTGCAAAACTTCCCCCTTAGACCTGGTCGCTGGTTGGGTTCTGGCTCACTCTGTGGCTGAGGTGAAGGGTTGGGCCTAACCCTCTACTTCCAGCCCTTCCCGGAGACCACGTTGGGCCTCAGCACTCCTCACAGGGCCAGGGGCCCCATCATCTCTGACATCCCAGAAGACTTGCCATCCCCTGAAGGGACCAGGCTTTCTCCCTCCAGTGGTGACAGGAGGTAAGAGGGGCAGACAGGCCCTGTCCTCTGGGGAGTCTGTCGGGGAGAGCCTGGTGGCCCCGATGGCTGTGGGGGTACGGGAGAGGTCAGTGTCAAGGTCTGGTTGAAGCTTTTCTCTGGTACAGGGAGAAGGGCCTGGCATTGCTCAAGGAAGAGCCGGCCAGCCCAGGGGGGGAAGGCCAGGCCAGGCTGGCCCTGGCTCCAGAGTGTGACTTCTGCGTGACAGCCCCCCCACTGCTACCCGTGGCTGTGGTGCAGGCCATTCTGGAAGGGAAAGGGAGCTTCAGCCCCGAGGGGCCCAAGAATGCCCAACAGCCTGAACCAAAGGGTCATAGGGAGATACCTGACAGGTGAGCAGAGAGCCCATTCTTGACTGTGAGCCACTTTGGCAGTTAGGTCAGCACTAACTAGGCCCCCAAAACTTGCCTGCCCCTTGGTGGCGGAGGGGGATGTTGGGTACTATGATATGACATGATTCCTCGGAGTTGCTCTAAGCAGTGCCAGCATCAGAGGTCCTGGAAAGCAGAAACAGCTCTGTGTCAGGGCTCAGGAATCTGCATTTTCAACACGTCCATTGGGGTGGTTGTAAAGATTGTAAAGTGCACAACAGTTTAAGAGCCACTGGCATTGACCATTGCATTGGGAGGGGGCCCACCTCTACAGCTCCAACCTCAGGCCAGAGGCACTCTCGTGCGCCCCTCTGTGTGTGTGTATGGGGGTCCTCTCCTAGCATTTTCTAGATTTTGTCAGATGTGGATCCTGATGCACCCAGGTTCCTTGGGAGCCTGAGTGAGGTGGGGAGAGTGACTGCAGGCCAACAGCAGTCCTCTGTGCACAGGGGGCCTCTGGGCCTGGAGAAGGGGGACCAGTGCCCGGAGGGTCTCCAGCCTCCAATGCTACTTCGAGCCCCACCTGAAAGTGTGGAGCCTGCAGGATCCCTGGATGTGAGTAAACCTCCCGCAGGGCATGGGGCCTGATGGGGTCCGGCCGGCTGTGCAGCCTGGGAAAGGCACTGTTGACCCGGCATTCCCCCAGGTGCTGGGCCCCAGCCTCCAAGGGCAGGAATGGACCCTGATGGACTTGGACATGGAGCTGTCCCTGGTAAAATGGGGGTGGGGAGGGCAGGGAATTAGGGGTTGCTGGGACAAGCCCTTTGGTCCATGGTTGTTCTCTTTCAGCCAAAGCCCCAGCAGCTCCCTTCTCTGGCTTCTTCGTGGGGGTCTTCCATGCAGATGCAGCCCTTGGTTCCACAGAAGGGTGACACTGAGCTGGCGGTCAAGGGGTTAAATTCTCCAGGCCCAGGTAATGGTCAGGTCACAGTGACTCAGGAGCTGGGGGAAGGCCCTGTTTGGCCAGAGCTACCGTGATTAGGTGGGCTGGGCAGCTTGTGTTTTGGGAGGACAGCCCTTGAATTCAGGCTGCCCTGCAATGAGCTGCTTAAGCCGCCCTGCCCTTCACAACTGAGTCAGAGTGGGGAGGTTGAGAGTGGATATTTTGTCCTAGCTGATTAGAGGGCAAGGAGGGTGGGCTCTTTCCCTGAAGACAGTGGGATGTTTCTCCCTGCTGAGCACAGCCCCACTCCTCCTAGGGAAGGCCTCCACTCTTGGGGCACCGCTCCTGCTGGACGTCCAAGCGGCTTTGGGAGGCCCAGCTCTCAGCCTGCCTGGAGCTTTAACCATTTACAGCACTCCTGAAAGCCGGGCCTTCTCGCTGGGCCCGGGAGCTGACCCCTCCCGCTGACCCCTCTCCAGTCCGAAGCCAGCCTGGCTGCAGCCTCACGCCCTTCTGGCTTCCTAGCGCCCCCTGGCGGAGGCTGAGCGAAGACCCTGCTATCTCTTTCCACTACCAAATTAGGCACATAAATCGCATTTCCCCCCCTGTGTCTGGTCTCTTTTCTCTACCGACCGAGGAGCACAGAAGTCACGGGGGAGAAGGGGCGATTTTGCATTCGTAGAAGCGTTCAGGCCCTAGGGCTTTAATGGGGAACCCCCTGGAGAGTGGCATGCTTGAGGAGCCTGCTCCTAGTTCCCTGCTTAGGCCCGGATCCTCCCGCGGGATCCAAGGCTGGTGCCTGGCCACTGGACCCTCCAGGAAGTGGGGGCTTTGGGGGTCACCCAGCTCCGCAATGAATCTGCTCTGTAATCCTGGTAAGCTGGTCCCCTTCTCTGAGCCTTATCAGTAACAGATAAAGCGGGGTCGACAAGAAGATAGGAGTAAAGCGCCTGGAAATTGCCAGGCCCAGAGTGGGCATTGGCTACGTGAGCCCGCGGACCGCACTCCTCGCTGACTCATATTCCTCGCTGGAGTTGGGAGGGATAGCGGACTACATGTACGAGCCCAGGCAATGCGCGGCCTCGGCTGTCGGCCTTCCTCGGCGCGGAACAGAAAGCCCGCTCTCCCCTACCTCCTCCCGGTTCCCGGCAGCCCTGGCTGCCCCGCCCCCCTCCCCCGCCGCAGCTGCTGCTCCATCCACCCCGCCCAGCCCTTTCTGCCTCGTCATCTCCTACCCCGCCTAGGATCGAGCGGTGAGTGGGGCCCTCTGAGCGCACCCGACCGGGAGCCCCACCCCACCCGGCTGGGAGAGGGAAAAAGTTGAGATTGGGCAGAATCTGCGCCCCCACCGGCTGCGCTCCCAGGCCTGTGAGCCCCGCCCCTCCGCAGGACTCTAACTCTGGGACTCCGTGAAGGGGAGATAAGGGGAGCCTGTGGTCGCACCTCGGCAAAGGTTCCCGCAGTTTCCCACACCTCTCGCTCCCCAGCAAAAGACCCCGCGGTAGCCAGGTGGGGAGGAGGGACCGAGACCCCCCTCCACGCCTCGAACTTGGAGCTGCCTGGTGGCCCCGGGGAGGATCTGGCCCGTGACCCTTGAAGGCCTGGCTGGGACATAAATTCGGTACAGTATTGACTTCTGAGCATTGAGTCTTGGAGGGCCCAGACTAGCTGGGGTTTCTCTACCCAAGAGGAGGAGGCTAACATAAAAATAACCTGGTTAGGAGTGAGGGAGAACGAGGGGGGCAATCCAATCTGCCCCTTCCTCTCTGCACCTGTACACAAATCGGTCCTGTCCCCTCTCCTTGCACCTGTGATTGGAGGACAGCCTTTGGAAGCCTCAGCTGAAGAGGGTAGAGGATACAGCGCAGCGATGCCCGCTAGCGCAGTGCTGAGGGCGCCTGCTGTTCTCTGGGGTGCACAGGAGACGAGACGGAGCCAGTCTGCCTAGGGCACACTCAGGCACTGGTCTGGACAGGGGACATTTGAGTCTTGGAGGATGGGTCCACATCTTGAGAGAAGGGGAAGGGCATTTTCAGGCTTAAGGAACAGCATCTGCCGAGGTTCAGAAATGCCAGGGGCTTAGCGAGTTCTCCTGGCACTGAGGGTTGGGGGCAGTGCAGGAAGCCCTGGCTGTCCAGGAGGTGTGGGGGAGCAGCCAGACGAGACAGGCTGAACTCTCCGACGGGCAGTGAGGAGAAGGGGACAGGCAGTTAGGGCTGACACTCTGCTTGGCAGGAGACCTCATTGTAGTTCGGGTTGGAGCAAGCCAGATCCTAGATCTGGCACTTGGTCTCGCCAAGACTGTCTTCTCGTCTGCAAAATAATGGGGTCGACCAATCCTACCCCAGGGTTGTCAAAAATCGCTGGGCTGTGGGGGTGATGAGATGGAGTGAGAGGTATTCAGAGAAGCCATTGATGGAGATGAGGTGAGGGAGGTGTGGTAGCGGGGGTGGGGGGTGGGGGGGCTGCCGATGGAGACTCCCTGAAAGGTGGAGGAGCAGCATGTCACAGGCGGGACATGAATGGAGGAGGAGGGGCAATGGGTGATCCTGGTCTCTGATCAGTAACCTGCCTGGGGGAAGGGTGGATGCTTCACTGTGACCAGGAGGGGTGACATGACCAGGGAGGCATAGCATGATGCCAGGTGGCCATAAAGGACCTGGAAGGCAGGAGGATGTTAGGACCAAATCTGCTCTCCCAAACCTAGAGCCAGGTAAGCAGGTGGAGGAAAGACCCCCAAGGGGGGACAGGACCAGAAGGATGCCGTGCAGACAAAGCTAAGGCTGGAGGAAATGGACTAAGACGGGGTGTGGTCCAGGGCCCGGCCTCTTTGCCCCGGATGCCAGGGGCCTGGCTGCCTGGGTCAGGACATCCAAGAGGGGATGAGCCATTGCCCTTAGATGTCAATAAGTGGGCAAAACAGATTAATTAATTCCTGCCTAACACCTGCTGGTTGGTAGAGGCAGTCTCTTAAAATGGAAGGCTCCATGGCGGAACAGTAAAAGTTCAGCAAGCATTTGAAAATACATTGTTGGGAGTTTTTTTGAGTTGGGCCATGGGTACTTCAAGAGGAAGCAAGACACAGCTGTGAGTTATTCCCAGGGCGGCAGAGAGACAGTTGGTGCTCAGGTAATGTCGGGAGTGCTTGGTCAGAGCTCGGACTAAAGAGAATTCAGGGAACCCTGTTCAGGCATTAGGGGACCAGGAAGGGCCATCAGACCACCCTGGGGTTGCAACATGGCAGTGGCACTGGTGAGGGGGTGCGGGGGCGGTTGGTCCTGTCCTGGAAAGACTATCTCAGGTCAGTATCAGGGGTGTGGTCACTCCCCGTGGGTGACGGAGCAGGGAAGGATCTCCGCACTTCGAGCTCTGGCTGCAGACGGGATTCAGGGCTCTGCAGGGTCTAGGCCGGGGGCGAAAGCCTGGCCTATGGAAGTAATGAGGATGACAGAGAAGTATTCAGCAGACAGACTGGAAAGGACTTGACTGCAAGCCGAATGTGGGGTCTTTGTTAAGGCCGGAAACAGGTTTGGGAAAGAAAAGTTAGTTTGGATTTACTGGGTCTGAACAGATCACAGAATCTGCAGGCAGCTGGGATTCAGAACGGGCCCTAGTTGGGGAGAGTGGTCAGAGCAGATGAGGGGCCTGAGAGAGCAGAGGAGAGGAGAGGGGAGGAGGGCCACAGCTGATGTTTAGGGCACCAAGGAGAAGCCTGAGGAGGAGACAGGACAGAACCGATGGGAGAGGCGGGAATATACAGTCCAGGGCTGCGGAGCTGTCCTGCCCCCGGGGTCGACGTGAACTTAGACCCCAGCCACGGGTGTTCACTGGAGCTCTGGGAGAGAGGCCAGGGGCAGAGAGGCCCCAACCCCCAGTACCTGTCTCCTCCTCCCCCAGGCATCCCCCACAATGGGCAACGCGCAGGAGAGACCGTCAGAGACAATCGATCGGGAGCGGAAACGCCTGGTAGAGACGCTGCAGGCAGACTCTGGGCTGCTGCTGGATGCGCTACTGGCACGGGGCGTGCTCACCGGGCCTGAGTACGAGGGGTTGGATGCGCTGCAGGATGCCGAGCGCAGGGTGCGCCGCTTGCTGCTGCTGGTGCAGAGCAAGGGCGAGGCCGCCTGTCAGGAGCTGCTGCGTTGCGCCCAGCGAACTGCACGCGCGCCTGACCCTGCCTGGGACTGGCAGCACGTGGGCCCTGGTGAGCGCGCACTGGGCGGAGCTTAGGTCAGAGTAAGGGGCGTGATGGGGGCGGAGTTCTAGCCTTCCCTAGAGGTGGGAGTGTGCAGAGGAAACCGCAAAAGGATTATTTGATCTTGAGACACTCCCACCCCCTCCCCAGGATACCGGGAACGCAGCTACGACCCTCCATGCCCAGGCCACTGGACACCTGAGGCAGCCGGCTCAGGGACCCCATGCCCTGGGCTTCCCAGAGCTTCACATTGCGATGAGGCCGGGGGTCCAGAGAGCCCCGAGGCAGTGCAATCCGGAACCCTCGAGGAGCCCCAGACAGAGCTAGAAACCGAGGCTTCTGAAGGGGCAGAGCCAGAGTTGGAACTGCAAATGGATCCGGAACCAGATGCAGAACCAGAGCCTGAACCAGAGACTGAGCCCGAACCGGAGCTAGACCCGGATCCAGAGCCCGAGCCGGAGCCGGAGCCGGAGCCGGAGCCGGAACCGGAGCCGGACTATGACGAGGGAGGAGATGAATCTGAAGGTGGTCGGCTGCCCAGACCCGGTGACAGGTTGGTGGGAGGTTGTGGCCCAGAAGGCAGAGGGCAGGCCTCACCTGACCAATCATTTCCCCCCTTATCTCTAGATTCCTGAAGGCCAGAGCGCTGACAAGCCACTCCTCATTAAAGCCGGACAGGACCTGGGGCTCTGCCATGGCGGAGCTGGATCACCACCAAGGCTCCGCCTGGCCGGGTATTCAATGGAAATGAATGAACTTCAGAGGGTTGGTCTGGGCTCTCTGTGATTCTAGTTCTTGGCCCAGAAATAAAGGTGACCTGGGCAGTCCTGTGCCCCATCACCCAGCCCCATTTTGTCAACAGCTCAAGCTGCTCCCCTAGAGATCCAAGCCCCAGGCATGCAGTGTGATAAGGGTCTGACTTGGGCCCTTTTGTCTTCCTAAACCATTGGGGGCATGTGTTGTCACCAGCCCTATTCCATGGAAGCCCCTGGGGCTGGCACAGAAAGCCAGGGAAGGAGAATCTTTCTGCACTTAGGGAAGGCTAGTGCTGACAGCCTTGGGAAATGAGGCTAGGAGAGAGGAAGAAGAAAGGATCTTGGGTAGATAAAGACCACACACCTTATTGTAATGGTTGTTTTAATTGTCTGGCTTCTCGCGGGCTGGAGCTCAGTGAGGGTTTGACCAGTAACTGGCACACAGAAGGCCATCTGTGCATATTCCCTAACTAAATGAATAAGGGCTTTCCGGCTGCATTTCTGAATTTTACAGATGGGAAAACTAAGGCCAAGGGTGGGAGTGGGACTGGGTCAACCTCACACAGCCGAGTCGGAGGTGGAACTGGAAGCAACAACCATCTCTGTACCTTTCCTGGTCCAGGAGAGCTCAGGACTTGGGACAACCAGGGGCCTGCCCCTCAGGCTTTGATTGTGGCTGCTGCTGGGCTGTGGCAACCTCTGCCAGACCCGCTGTGAGGGTGTGGGCAAGGACAGGGACAGCAGATGTCCCAGAAGTGGGTGGGGTGGAGGTGAGGCCAGATGAGCTCCAGGGCTCAACTCACAAGGCTGAAAGGACTGTGTGTGTGTGTGTGTGTGTGTGTGTGTGTAGAGCATTTAAACGGGGCATAAATACTTGAGCAGCGGGACAGGCAAAATCCTGGAAAGCACATCCCAGCCCAGCTGGGTCGCTAACTTTCAGGACCCTTGCCCCTTGAGTCTGCGTTAAAAGCAAGGACCCCAGGCTCAGGTAATCACCTGAGGAGAAGGGAGACCCCCACCAGGACCCAGTGAGAGGTAGACAGCGCGAAAGCTGAAGGAGCACCAAGGGGCCAGGTGGGGGAAGGGAGACTGGAGTATGCACACACCCAGAGCCATCTCATGCATGAACAATTTTCTGCTCCCAAGCCACCCCCCATCTCATCCATGCTCAACTTCTCTGCTGCCCCCAGGCTTCGCCTGTGCTCAATAGGCAGAGGCAGGAGGGCAGACTGAATTTGTCCAACATGCTGGTCTCCAGGTCCCAGGGAGGCCAGCAAGGGACACAAACCCATTGATGTTGCCGCTCCTCCCTCCTGAGACGCTCTGCCCTCCCAGCTTCCCCAAGAAACACCCAGGCCATGGAAGCACAGAGCAGCCATCTTTGTGTTCCGGGGGGTGACTCGGAGCCCTCACCCGACATCAGTCAGGCAGCAGGCGGCCCAGCTCTGCCTCGTCCAGCCGGTTGGTGGCCATGATGTGCTCTAGCTGCTGCCGGTAGCGCGCCAGGTCCTGCATGAAGTGGGGCACCCGAGTATTGTCCAGTACCCCATGGGGACGCAGGTGGTCTACATCTTCATAGGACACCTGCAGGGAGGAAGCGGGGCCTGAGGGGCAGGCAGAGGCCCTGGCTTTCACGTGGCTGGTCCCAGCTCTCTACCAGTCACCACTCATGGCCCTTTGCTCCTGGCATGCCTCCCTTTCTCTCCCGATCCACTCCCCGAGTTATGTACCCTGAGGCTCAGCCCTGGGTGTTCGCTGTTTCTCTCAACACCTTCTTTTATCAGCCATGCCCCACCTGTCTCCAGCCCAGCTCGCCCCACCTCCAAACCTGGGTATCCAATTGCCTTCTGAACACCTCCTCCTGGATAGCTGGCAGGCACCCCAGACTCCCATATCCAGCACTGAACTCCTGGGTGTCAGACCATGCCAGCCACTCTCCTGACAGTTCCCTAGTCAGATTCCAGGGAGGGGACTGGAATCTGTCCCCCTCCCACTCAGGGTGGCCACCGAGCTCAAGGGATTCTCCTCTCTGAAGAGCTCTCTAGCCTGCCCCTCCCTCTTAAACTGCGTGGCCACTGCTCGGTTAGGCCGGACCACCATCAGTTCTGCAGGAGCGATTAGAAAGGCCTCCTCCTGTCCTGGCCGGTGTGGCTCAGTGGATTGAGCATGGGTCTGCAAACAAAGGGTTGCTGGTTCAATTCTCAGCCAGGGCACATGCCTGGGTTGCAGGCCAGGTCCCTAGTTGGGGGCGTGGGAGAGGCAGTGGGTTGATGTTTCTCTCCTCTTTCTCCCTCCCGTCCCCTCTCTCTAAAAAGAAATAAACATATACTTTTTAAAAAGGCCTCCTCCTCTTCTCCCTGCACTCCCTTCCCTAGGCCTCTCTCTCTCAATCCACCTCCCTGATGACATCAGAGGGAGTCTTCTAAAGGAAACGTCTGTGCCACTCCACTAGTTCGAGCTCCTCTGATTCCCCACTGCTTCGGATGTTTACCTCTCTCAGCCTGGCACAAATGCCCAGTGCCAGGGACCTAGTCCCTGGCCATTTCCCAGCCTCCATCCCTAGGCCGCTCCTTCGGTCTGGAACGATCAGCTCCTTTGAGATGCAGCACCTGCACATGCGTATCTGCAGGCCGGGTCCTGTGCTCACCTCCCCCTGCCAGAGGGGCCTGGCACCCTGTAGCCTCAGGGAACACTGCGATGAAGAGGAGAGCTGGCTGGGACTTCTGAAAGCCCGTGGCCACTCACCTTGCCCAGCGAGGTAAGCAGCGGGAAATCGATGGTCTGGCGGTGCCGCAGAATGCGCACAATGCCATCCAGATACACCTGGTCCTTGCTGAAGCAGCCTGTGGGCACAGGAGGACCGTGAACCCCTACACCTAAAGCCACCTTTGCCCCTGTCCAAGTTCAGGGCACTTCCCATGCGGGTACCCACCGGGCAGCGAGGTGTCAGTCTGGCCACGCTTCGCGCGCACGCAGTACTCCCAGCGCACGTCGGCATCCTGCACGTAGCGCGCCAGGTCCTGGAAGAGCTGGCGGAAAGACATGTGTGCGGCCCGGTAGATGGTGTAGTAGAGCAGCGCCGCGCGCCACAGGAAGGGCTGCTTGCGGAACAGCACGCTGTGCAGGCTGGCCAGGCCCTCCTCGGTGGGATTCGCAGGCCGCAGCCCGTACTGCAGCCGGCCCTCGGCAGTGTGCCAGGGCTGCCGCGCATTGTTCACGCCTCGCAGGTAGTGGGTGCCTGTGGGAGGACGAGGGTGGGTCATCGGGGACCCGCGTGCCAGACCTCTAACCCATACTCACGCGTGTATCCTCATGCCCCTAAACACTGGCTTTCACATAAGTTCTCCCCGCCACCTCTACCACAACCTCAAATGAGCCGGCACCCAAGGACCCAAAGGGTCTCACACACAAGAATCCTCCCCCACCCATCGAGGGCTACACACACACACACACACACACACACACACACACACACCTCCCAAACTCACACTGCTCCCCGGCTCCCTGGAGAGGAGCAGAAACTCACACACCACCCCAACTCCACATCCTGCAGGCCCACATCATTTTGACAGTCACACCTATGTCCCTAGCAACAAACCACCTTTGCCCAGAGCAACAGGATCTTTGATGAGGAGGGACAGACAGAAAAGAATAGTAATTAGTGTCCCATGCTCTCCTTTCCAGCCTGGCCTATCCCCTCCTATTCCCAGGTCTGTGCATCCTCAGCCAATTCCATTCCCACCCCAGAGGGCCTGCACGTTGGCTGGGCCAGTGGGACCCTCAGCGTTCTCCCTCTGGCCTGTCCAGGCCTCCGCAGCCTGTCCCAACCATCAAGAGAAATCAGAGAGGAAGTGGAGGGAGGAAAAGATACTGAAGAGTGAGAAATGAGGGTGAGCCCAGAGAGCGGGCAGGCACGTGGAGGGTCACCTGTGAGCCAGAGGGAGGGGTGACTGCTCGTGAAGGGGAAGGGCCTGTCCTCGGAGGGAAGTGGGAGAGAGGGGTGGGGTTACTGGGGCCCAGCACTGTCCCTACCCCTGCCCCCCCCACATCCCAGCTCCCTCCATCCCTACCCACCCACCCACCTCCCTACACCCTGACCTATCTCATGCCGCAGCATGCCCTCCAGCCAGTACTGACGGGCTCCAGTCAGGTTGATGGCCAGTGTTGGTCGGCTGTTCTCCACCATCATCACCGCCTGGGACAGCAGGTCTTCACTCAGCTGCACCACAACCTGCGGCAGGAGCGGCGCCCTGAGCCGTGGCCACCAGCCCTGGGGCCGGTGTGCAGGTGTACCCACTAGTGATAACGCAGGGCACCCAGGCCGAACCCTTGGCCAGGATACCCACCCTTCACATCTCTGCTCAGAGCCAGCTCCCACCTTACGAGGGCAGGGACAGGGCTTTCCAGGGGTCACTAGCTGGCCAGGTGTGGAGCTGGGCCTGGCACCACCCACTGGACAGCCCAGTTTGGGTCACATAGAACAGAGTCCTCGCAGGTGGGGCAAGCTCACCTCCCCAACGCAGCCCTCCTTCTGCATGTATCTGCGCACAACAGACCAGATCTGGCACTTGGTCAGCAGCTGGCCCCCAGTCGTGGCCTCAAAGTGTTCATAGGTACCAAACTTCTCCAGGACGGCCTCAATGATGCCAACTGCCTGCACACAGGGCCGTGGTGGTTGGTCAGGCAGGGCCTCTCTGGTGGTCAGGGCCAGGGAGAGGTGGGTGGGCTGGACTGACCTGTTGGATGAACTGGCCAGAGGCCTCACAGTACTTCTCCAGCACAGCCGTGGGCATGGGCTCCTGGTACTCGAACTGTGGGTTGTAGGTGTAATGGGACTGGAAGAACTTGTCCCGCTCACGGTCCATGTTGGTTGGCCGCAGGGCCACCAACATGCAGGGGCTCCTGCTGGCACCACGGCCTCCATCCTTTCGAGTCTTAGCAATGTGAGGCAGGGAGGCCGCAGACTTCAGGGTGCCCCCACCTGGATCCCGTCCTCGTCCAGGTGGGGCCCGACCCTGGGTGCCACCCCTGCGCCGGCCAGTGCTATTGACGGTGTAGGTGCTCTCACTGCGGCGCATGCGGCCACGGTGACCCAAGCGCAGCTCTGAGAAAGACTGCAGCTCAGGCCGGGGCCGCAGGGCTGAGACTGACAGGGCCAGGGGCAAAGCCAGGGACTGAGGCCAGGGGTACAGTGATGTCCCATCTCTATCTGAGGGCTTCAGTCTATGGCCCAAGGGTGAGCGACTGGCTGGGGGGCTGGGGGGTGGCTGCTCATACACCTGAGCCCCTGAGTCCAGCACCATTCTGTTCTGGGGGTCACATCCAGCAGGGTCACTGCAATTCCCCACACTGTCGACTTCTGGGGATACAGAAGGGTACAAGGAGGCCAGCGTGAGTGGTGTGGCCTAAGGACCAGCAGGGCCCCCAGGGGTCCCCAGGGGTCTGGGTGGTTGCCCCTTCACCCCACCCACCCCAGTGTCCATTCCCTCCAGCAGGCTCACCCAAGAAAGATGGACTGGGAGAAATCAGGAGGAAGAGTCTGATACCCTCTCCTAGATGGTGGTTCCTGGAACACTCTTAGCCTGTGAGCTCCAGGCATCAGGCCTGGGCCCCTACTTGTTATTTTAATCCCTGAGCTCAGCACCCTCCTGGGCAGGAAGCTGGTATAATGTAGCCTCAGCTGCCAGACTGATGGGTGAGGGGGCCTCACTACTTCTCCCGGCCTTTCACTTATGGTATTTTTCAGCCCCACCCCGCCCCTCCCCCTGGCCCCACCCACCTCCGCTAGCCCACGGGGCCCCAATAAGTTGGAGTGCCTGTGTAACCCCTTGCTTGTGCTAGTCTGTCCACCAGGCCATCTGTTCAAACCCAATTTAGAATCAGATTTTGGGGATCAGAGGGAAACTTCAGCAAATCCAAGCCAATCTCTGTTCTGTCCCCTATCAGAGGCATCTTCCTAGTTGTCATCCAAGGCTGGTGTTGGGGCACTCACCCCTGACTCTGTACCAGGGCTCAGGCCAATGCAGTCTTTCTCCAGAGATATCACCAATATCTTCCTCTCTGCTGCGTTCCTTCCATCAGCACACACACATCCTGTTATTTCTCCATCTTCAAAGCAAACCAAACTAAACCCAGCCCTCACTTGACTCCAGCCCCTTCCGCAGCTGCCCCTCGCCGCAGCACAGGTCAAGAGTCATCGACACTCAGCCTCCATTTCTTTCTTTCCCGTTCCCTCTTAAATTGCACTCCAATTAGCCCCCCTGCCATTTCTATTGAAACCGATCTGACCAAGATCATCACTGATCTTCACATTGATTAGCAGCACTTGACATAGTTAATCACTCCATTCTGGAAACATGTTCTCCACTTGGCTCCCCAAATCGACCTCACTGGCTCTCTGTTCTCGATCTTCCTTGCTGGTCATCCCTGTCTTCCTAACCTCTTAAACACTGTAATGCTCTTGGAAACTCCTCTATTTGTGCTCACTCCCTGGGGAATCTCATCCAGTCTCCTGGGTTTAAAATCATCAGCCCAGACTTCCGTAAACTTCAGACCAGTGTTGCCAGTTCTCAATTCAACATCTGTATGGAATGTATAAAAGGCATCTGCAACTGAGCGTGTCCCCTGTCTGAAATGGCTGCCCTCTGCCCCCAAATAACTGCAGGGGTCACTCTCTGACATTCTTTGGATTTCTGCACAAATATGTTATTAGAAAAGCAACCCCACCCCCCAGCCCTGACTGGGTAGTCAGTTGGCTTGAGCGTCGTCCTGATATGCCAAGGTTGCGGGTTAGATCTCCGGTCAGGACACAGAGTGGAACAACAAACAGATGTTTTTTTCTCTCTCTTTCTCAGAATCAATTAAAACAGAAAAGAAAAGGCTCCCTAAAACACACCCTATCAAATAGTAGACATCCTCTCCCTACTCCACCACAGTTCCTCACCCCCTTTTTCACTTTATTGTTCTCTGCAGCAGATATAACTATTTGAATTAAGCATATTTAATGGTTATCCGTTTTCTCCTTTTGAGTGCTCATAGTCTGTCCCCAGGGCTCAGAACAGGACCCAGAGCAGCTGCTCGATAAATAACTGAACCCAAGAGCCCTTCTCCAATTAATAACTGGAATCATCCCTTGTTTCCCCATCTGGATCTGGTCCCCCCCCAAAACATTCCTTTCACTCGGCCTAGAGACCAGCTGCTTGAAAAGATTTCAGGCCTCAGGCTACACTCCCCTCAAGTACCTGAACACTTTCCTGGATGCCTCACCGGTCTCCTCCCCTTTACCTTGACCAGTCCCCCTTCATCTTCCCTTCCACCTACCTCTTTGCAATTATCAAAATACATCTGTTTCTTTTATGTGTCAGGTCCTTCTGCCAAGAATGCTTTCCCAATATCTCCCTTAAGCAAATTCCTACCCATTTTTAGGCCTCACCTCCTCCGGGAAGCCTTCCAGGCGTCTTAGAGGCTCCTAGTGCCTAGGCGGCCTCTTTATCGCTCTAGGCTGTCACTGTCGTAGCGTAGGTCCGTGTGCTCTCACCATTTCCTGAACTCCCGAAGGGGAGGGACGGGTCTGATTCACCCCCATGCCCCAAGAACCCAGCACTAGATGCAGAATGAATGAAAGATGGCTGGGGGAGGAACCCAGGCTGAAGGCGGAGTCTGGTGACAAATAAGAGGGTGTGGCCTGCGCCAATAGGAAACTCTGGGAGAGGATAACGTGGAAGAGGAACCAATGGGGACGGAGATATCGAGGAGGGGCGTGACAAGCAGCCAATAAGCGGCGGGGGACGAGGCAAATAGCGTGCTCAATGGAGGGCGGGGCCAGAGGACAATAGAGGGGGGATACCTTGGTAGGTGATGTGGGGTTCGCGTAGCGCGCCTTCTCAGCCCCTCGGGGTAAAAGGGTTCCATCCTCGTGCCTCACCCCCACCTGTTCGCCGCTCTTCTCGTCTCCGCCGTTCCGCTCCGAAACGACAATCGCCGCAGCCCCGCCCTCGGGAGTTGACGCCGAGGACGCCAACACTAGAGTGCGCGCACGCTCACGCGAAAGCGC
The DNA here is from genome assembly GCA_004026765.1 of Micronycteris hirsuta. Classification (NCBI taxonomy): domain Eukaryota; kingdom Metazoa; phylum Chordata; class Mammalia; order Chiroptera; family Phyllostomidae; genus Micronycteris; species Micronycteris hirsuta. Next base: position 29,573 of record PVJI01002694.1, on the reverse strand, counting down.
GCGAACTCGCGTCCGGCTCCGTGGCGGCAGGCTCAGGGGAACACAGCTGAGAGGTGGGGCCAGGCAGGGCAGAGGGGGAGGAGCCCGCCACCTGGTCACGTCCCTGGGCATCGCTTGTCTTTTTTAAAAAAGTATTTTATTTATTTATTTAGAGAGAGGGGGAGGGAGAAAGAGGGAGGGAAACATCAATGTGTGGTTGCCTCTCCCGCGCCCCCTACTGGAGGCCTGGCCAGCAACCTAGGCATATGCCCTGACTGGGAATTGAACTGGGGACCCTTTGGTTCGCAGGCGGGCACTCAATCCACTGAGCCACATCAGGGCGGCAGGGCATTGTCTTGAGCCCGCTCCCTCCACCAGGGCCAGGCAGGTTTCAAGGCTTCAGGTAGTAAGTACCTGGCCCTGCGAGGCAGGGTCTGGGAGACACGAGATCACTGCCTCTGCTCCGATGCGTGAGAATGTAGTCCGTGCATGGTGGCGGAAGCCCGGATACTTGGGAACTGATGCCGGGATAGGTGGGGTGCAGCACGTATATCAGGACTAGAGACCGGACACCTTAGGCGTCTTCCTACCCGTGGACCCTCTAACGTTCGCAGACACTTTTATTTCATCCCCTCCCCTTCCCCAACACACACAATTCAGGCGTACGGAGGGCGTAGCTTTATTCTGCGGGTAGTTGGAAGTCAGACGCAGATCCCTGAGAAGATGCAGTTGGATGGAGTCGGCGTAGGTGCTGGCACAAGGCTGAAGAGTGCGCGGCGACCCGCGGGGGGCGAGGGCTGCGAGCCGTCCTGCAGGGAGCTGAGTGCAGCGAGGCGTTGCTCTTGGGAAACGTCCCCACGCAGGTCCAAGAGGGCGGAGACATGATCCTCGCTACGCGGGAACCGCGGAGCTGCGTCAGTCCCGCCCCGTCCCTCCCAGGTTCCTTCTCTCTTTCTGCCCCATTTGCGTACCTCACGTCGGGAAATTGTTGCCGAAGGCTTGCCACCTCGAGGCCAAGCATCGTGGGGTCTCGGAGGTTCAGCAGCTTTCTCACGGTGAGCAGCACCGGAGCGCACTGAACGCTCTCTTCCAGGCCCTGAGCATGTTGGGGTAGGTCTTGAGCTGGCCCTTGGCTCCCACCCAACCACTGAGACCCCTGCCCGTCTACTCGCCCAACAAACTCTCACCAAATGTAAGAAAAGGTCCCGAAGCTGGGCAGCATCATGTTGTAGGCGTTCGGCTGCCAGGTCCCGCTCGTCAGCATCGCGGCACACCAGGCGGCCTTGCATCAGCGCGCACAGGTACTGCAGCACCACTGTACGCTCTGCCTCGGCCAGGAGCACCTGCGGGGAGGGCGATCAGGTGGGTCCAGGACGCCTTTCCCATCTGTGCTCCACCCTCACCAGCCTTTCCCCAACACACCTGGAACGCGGGATTCCGAACACGGCAGAAGTTCCGGCAGAAGCGCTTTGTTCGCTCGCACACATCGTCCAGCATCTCCGGGCTCGACAGCCAACGGCGCGAGGGCAGAGTCGCGAACGGGGGCTGGGGGCGCGGGGACAGAGACGGGGCTGGAAGGACTATCCGGACCCAGCATTTCCCGCAGACTCCCATCTATACGCTTTATCTCCTCCTACCCCCATCCCCACTTGAAGCCTTACTTGGAGCTCCACCAGCAGCGCCTCCAACACCAGTCGGCAGATCCTCCTCTGCAACTCGTCCAGCGCTGCCTGTACCGCTGTCAAGGCCCCTGAAGCCACCCCGTCGGGCTGCAAGACGGACACGGAGGAGCTGGACCAACCAAAAGTACGGTTTCAGGACCAAGGCCAAGGCCCTCGCAGCACTTCCTTGGTCTGGCCGCTTTTTGGGCGCCGCCTAGTGGCGGGTGTGTGCGTGTGGGCGGGGGCGGGGGGTGGCGGGAGGGAACGAGAAAGGCAGTTCCCGGCACTTCTGAAGGTCTGGGGTTGTGCAGTGGTGGACTCAGCAAGCTAGAAGGGACGCAGCCGGACCTGCCTCTACTTCGCGATGTGACCTTGAGCAAGTTCGGTTTCTGTTCCCTCATTGATAAGGGCAGTGAGTTCATCCCGGTCAGGAGGGAGTAAAGATCAGCAACTTACTTGTTTACCCTCTCTGCCCTCATCCCAAAGAATATAAGACCCAAGGGGATAGGAATATTTCTCTGTTTTCTTCACAGCTGTAACCCCAGATATTACCTGGCACAGAGTAGGACTTGGTAAGAATATGTTGAATGAATGAATACATGAGACTATGTGTTAGCCACTGTGGTAGATACTTTACATCTCATGTGATTTTCATAACGTCTCAATACCAATGAGAAAAGAGAGATTAGGCAACTTTCCCAGGGTCACACAGCTAGTAGTTAGTAAATTGGAACCACAGGGCTATGTGAGTTCAAAGTTCCTAATAGCCTAATGAAGGCTGGTTCTATACCTGATAGGTGTTCAGTCAGGGGTTAGTGAAGGTGGGGTTCTGTGGGGGCTTTCTGTTACCTGAGTGCTGATTGGTGGTTGAGGGCAGCCAGTAGGTAGGATACATAATGAGGGGCCACTGCTTCCCTTCTCAGGTGGTCTCGGGAGAATCGGATCAGAGCATCATTGAAGCTGCAAGGGGCAGAGGTAGCTCTTGCACTCGCTGTCACTTTGGTCCCCCAACAATCCCTGTCCTGAGAGTACTCTGGCCCCATCTCCAAGAGACCCAAGGCACTGTTTGGAGGAGCCTTTTCCCACTGATATGCCTTATTCACTCAGAACCCCTCTGGGCTGTCCCTGGAGCGGGGCCAGGGGTGGGGGGTGGTCCAGTGCCTTGGCAGACCTCCTCAAGAATGTTTCCAGTTCTGACAGTGCCATGCCATGCACCCGCCGCTGCAGTGACGCACTGACCAAGCTGGTCACTCGAATGTTCTCTTCCAGGATCTACAGGCAGGGATGGGCAGCTATCACTAGAGTCCTAGTCCTGCCCTCCCCCACCCATTTTTTATAAGGGCCACCCACCTGGCTGCCACTTCCCACCCACCTGCAGCACAATGGCTGGCATTGGTGAGTAGTAGAAGCCAGAAGGGTCTGTGTCAGGCTCCTGCTCCCGCCCCCACTCAGCTACTTCCCCATCCAGTGCCTTCTGCAGCCACTGCGCCACACTCGCCTGGGGGAAGAGATGAGGGGCAGCAGAATGTAGCGGGCATAGCAAGTCATTGGCCCTGCTAGAGGCAGGTGAACATGTGACTCTACAGAGACAGTCACACAGCTGGTGGCAGAGTTTCTCTGGCCCGGGGTCCCAACTACTCACCCGGACTTTGGACACAAATGTTGCCTCTAGCTGCTCAATATTCTCCAGGGTCAGCAGGGGTTCCAGCTGAGATACATCAGCCTCAGGCCCCAATTCCAGACTCCCCATCATTTCCGGCCTGGCGATGAGTAGCCCAATGTCACACTGAGCCCCCTGCTTCTGATCCACCCACTTCCTGTTGCCCCAAAGGCACTGACCCTGGGTACACACGCAGTGCCCAGTGCAGCAAGGTGAAGGCGTCAGTGGCTCCCAGCTCAGGTCCTTCCAGGAATTGCTGCAGGCAGCGACGCAGGCCACCGTGCAGGGTATGGGCCCACAGCTGGACCACCTTGTAGTGTGGCGGGCAGCAGGGTGCTATCAGTGCCTCAGCTGTAGCCAATTCAGCTGGTAGAGCCACCCGCAGAGCCTCCAGCCACCCTGCTAGGGCCCCTGGCTCAGGCTGCAGAGGTGTCCCAAAGTGGACCCGCTCTAGGCCCTCCTCTAGTGCCCTCAGACAGCGCTGCCGCCAGTCCCGGGGGGCCTGCTCAACGGAGGTTGTACGGCTGGCCTCCACCTCTGCCACACGCACAGCAGCCACCAACAGGGCTGGGTCCTCCCGTGCCAGCTGCCTTGCGGCCCCTACAGCCATCTCCACAGCCTGGCCCAGTGCCTCAGCCAGAGGGCCCAGCCCCTCGAAGACCGGCAACTCCAGGCCCCCCAGAGAGGCCCATGTCTCCTCTTGCAGCTGCTCCAGCTCCCGAAGACTCACATATGCCTCCAAGAGCTGATGGGCATCAATCAGGGTCTGTGTGTGAGCCACTGCAGCCGGCACTAAGGAGGGAACAGAGATGACAGCTCTGGGTCTCAGCCTTCCCACCTGTACAATAGGTACAGGGTCAGATGCTGAGTCCCTGGGGCCGCGGTGATGTGAAGTGTTTAATAACCAGCACAGTAGACTTCCACTAGGTTATTTAGTCTTATTAAAAAGAATTTTAAAATAACCAGTAGAGCAGAGCACTGGCTGATCTGAAAGGACCAGAAAAGGTTCTAGTGTAAACCCTTGAATTGATGGAACATAAGGAAGTCAGGGGCCCTGGAGGGAAGGCAGGGAGGAACTGGAGGACCATTCTAGTGGCTATTCACCCTCCCTGTTAGGAAAATATTTCACTTTAATAACCAGGGTAGCCAGAGGCTCTTGACTGGGTGTCAGTCATGACTCAGACGTTCCTTGCTCAGGAACCCCAGAGTGAGCTAATCTGCACCCTGCTTTCTATGCCATCTGAAGCCTGAGTTACTCTCTGGGACGTCCTGGTGTGTCCCTCTGTGTAATCCCTCCTAGTGCCCCAGGCCCCTGACGAGTGTTTGTTGACTAACCGTTGAAGGGCCCTGCGTACTCACCTGCTCGCAGCCGGGGCAGCAGCTGACACAGGGCCTGCAGTTGCTTGTGCTGGGCAAACTGCTCCCGCAAGGGCTCTAGAGTCTGTGCAGCCTCGGCCGTAACCTGGAACAGCCCATGGGCCTGGCCCAGGGCCTCACGTGCTCCTTGCAGGGCCTCGAGGGCCTGGGCCAGCTGACACACACCAGTCTTCACACCCTCCAGGTACGACTGCACCACTGACTACGGAAGGGAGGGAAAGAGTGAGGCCTGGCCAGTTCTGCCACCCACTCCCAGTACTCCTGTCCCTGCCTGACACCCACCTTGATGCGTGCTTCCAGGGAGCAGGTACGCTGAACCTCACGTCTGCGGTACTGGCCCAGCCTGGCCAGCTGCTCTGGCCGGTAGAAGATTCCTGAGGCCCACTTGAGTGCTGCACCCCGGGCCAGCCGCTCTGCCCTCTCCTGCTCTGGCCACTCGGGCCCTGGGCAGGAAGAGCCTGGGCAGCCATGTCAGTTGGGCAGGGCCTGAGGGAGTCAGCTGCTGACCCTGCTCCCCTTCCTGCTCCTCAGTCTGGCCCCCAGGGCAGTCCACTCCTCTTGATGACTGAAAGAACTCTAGCCAGACCTGGCAGGGAGGACCAACCCCACCATTCCCAGCTTTCTGGCCACATCCCTCCCCCAACCCACCCAGAAGGGCTCATACCAGGAGGAAGGGCCGGCTGCATTTTGTCCTTGGCTGTGGAGTCCACTTTAGGCCCTGGAGGAGCCTGAGTCAAGATGGCAGTCTGGGCACGGGTCTGGGTTAGAGCAGGGAGAGTGAATCCTCCTTTGAGCTGCAGACTCTGTCTAGGCCTCCCTGCGAAGAAGGAGGGAGGCTCCTGCCCAGTCACCTCAGGAAATGAGAGGGACTCGAGAGTGATGGGGAGGCATCTGGGAAGCCTCCCTTGCTTGATTTCTGAGTTTTGCCCCTGAAGTCAAGTGAGGAAGGTCTCCACTGGACCCCTCTCTTGCTCTTAGTTGCAGAAGACAGTTTGGTATGCAACTCACCAGGCTTGACCAGGCATCCACTTCTCCCTCCTCCACAAACAGCCTTGGCCTTGAGGATGGCCCACTCCCCCGGAGCTCACAGCAGAGCTGGGCGCTCCCTCCGCTGGCTCTGGCCCACACCTCAGCATGCAGCAGAATTCCTCTTCCCAAGGAAGCCTCTGTCCCACCTCCCTGCCCAGGAGCCCCCTCCTCCCTCCAAGGTCCCTCCCTCCCCTAGACCACGTGCAGGAAGGAAGGAAGCTGAGTCTCCTGCATGCTTTTCCCAACAGGAAAGAGCATCTACGCTGTGGGAAGGGGTGGGGAGGGCTGGGCCCCACTTCCTTGGGGGAAGGAGGGTCTGTACTCCCTGTGATGGTTGAGTCTTGACCGTTCTACCCAGGATGTCTTAGTGCTCAGGACAGGCATGAACTAGATGGCCCCAACCTGCTGTGGAGAGTGGGGTGTGTGAATATGGATGCAGACAACATCACAGCATGAAAACCAGTTGACAGGCCCCTCAGAGAAGGGTGTGTACCTTGCAGAACAGTGAGAGATCATGGGCTGTTGTGAAGTATGTTGTGTGTGGTGGGGGATGGCAGGAGAGGTGCAAGGGCTATGAAAGCAGTTTGTCTTGAGAGTTAAAGGGGCCATGGAAGGGAATACCAGAGACAGTAACCACCCAAATCTACCCTTCACGACAGAAACACTTGCTCCCCTAGCTGCCAGGAGTGTGGGCTGCTGAGGTCTCACACCTGTCTCTCAGTCAATGTTGGGTTCAAAGACCCAGTACCCTTGCCTGGATGTGGAACGTCTTGGAAGGGCCACCCCAGTTTCAGAACTTCTAGTAGGATGGGCTGCGTTCGGACTCCTCCAGGGCCTAAAGTGGACTCCACAGCCAAGGACAAAATGCAGCCGGCCCTTCCTCCTGGTATGAGCCCTTCTGGGTGGGTTGGGGGAGGGATGTGGCCAGAAAGCTGGGAATGATGGGGTTGGTCCTCTCTGCCAGGTCTGGCTGGAGTTCTATTGGTCAGCGAGAGGCCTGTATTATAACCGCATTGCAGTTTAAACCCTTCTCTGTCCAATTCTGCTTGTCTGACAAGTGTGGATTTTTCAATAAACTTCCTGCGGGCAGATCCCTGTGTCAAAGTCTGTTTCCCAGAGAACGCTACCAAAAATCAACAATAATGAATAACGAAAATGTTAAAAATAACAAAATGATACCAGCAAACACATAAACCTTCCTACACGCTAGGAACTACTCTAAGTGCTTTACATATATTTGCGCATCAGTAAACATGTTTGCATTGGCTGAAAAGTGGTTGTAACTCCATGGTCCCTGAGCACTGCAGTGTGGATGGAGACAAGAGAAAGACTAGGCTGGGACCAGGGGAGGGGAGGGGAGTTGCAGACAAGAGGACCAGCTAGATGTAGTTAGTGCTTACTGTTTAGCTGAAAGTGAAGTACAATAATAGGGTAGGTGACCTCAAGACAGTGGGGTAGCTTATAGGAGCAGAATTGGGGAAACACAAGGGGCTCATCTGGCAGCAAGGTCCCCTCTCCTGACACGGGGGCTGGGGCAGAGTTAGTGGTGTTGGGTCAGGCTGGCCATCCAGGAGGCTTTTGGTGACTCCCATTTCTCTACTGCCGGGCTGCCCAACGACTTCCTTCACGTATCTCTGCATCATGTCCTGTCTCTCGGGATCCCTGGGTTGTTTTCGTCCTTTTCGGCGGTTGAACATTTGCTGATAGTCCCCGAAGTTTTGCGGCTGTGCCCACAGAGAGGAATTGCTCCGGGTTCCCTAGGCGAGCGCGGGGAGGAAGCGGAAGCAGCGACGCTGGCGCCGGCGGCTGGCGGTGAGGAACGGAAGCGGAAGTGGCGGCGGCGCCGGCCTGGCCTGGCCTGGCTGAGGGGAGGCGGCGGGCGGGCGCGATGGCGGAGGCCGGGCCACAGGCGCCGCCGCCCCCGGGAACCCCAAGCCGGCACGAGAAGAGCTTGGGACTTCTCACAACCAAGTTCGTGTCGCTTCTGCAGGAGGCCAAGGACGGCGTGCTTGACCTCAAACTGGTGCGGCCCGGGCTAAGGGGCAACAGGGGGGATGGTGAAACAGGCCTGGGCAGGTAGCGGGAACCCCCGGGGCGGCCCAGCGGAGCCCTCAGAGAATAGGCCGCCATCCGTGTGCTTTCTCACAAGTGGGAGGCCGGGAGCTGTTTAATCCATTCAGCTGAGGCAGTTGGGTGTCAGCTAGGTGCCAGTGTCGGAGCTGCAGGTGCAGATCCTCGTGGCCCGCCCTGCCCGGGGAAAAGAGCATCAGAACATCAGTTCAGCCTGAGCCAGACCTCTTTCCCCACTGTGATCCTGCGCTACTGTAATGGCTGGGAGGAAACGTTGGAACTGTCCAACCCATTTCCAGACTACTACAGACCAAGTCTCAGGGTACCTGAGGGTACACCCGAGAGTGGGTCTGAGCATCCTCTCTGTTTTCTCTGCCAGGCAGCTGACACCCTAGCTGTGCGCCAGAAGCGGCGGATTTACGACATTACCAACGTGCTGGAAGGTATTGGGCTGATCGAGAAAAAATCCAAGAATAGCATCCAGTGGAAGTGAGTGAGGGCACCTGGGAGGGTAATGGGATCCCCTCCCCAGAAGTGTTGGGTGGGGGTGGAGGGTGCAGGAGAGAGCAGGGACCCTGAGACGCAGAGTTTCTGGTAGCCCCTCTCAGCCCCACTCCCTGGGCTCAGGGGCGTCGGGCCTGGCTGCAACACCCGGGAGATTGCGGACAAGCTGATGGAGCTCAAGGCGGAGATTGAAGAGCTGCAGCAGCGAGAGCAAGAACTGGACCAGCACAAGGTGTGGGTGCAGCAGAGCATCCGGAACGTCACCGAGGACGTGCAGAACAGCTGATATCCTCCTGGCAGTCCCTGCTCCTGGGATGTGGGCGAGGGGCCCTCTAGTCCATCTGGGTTTGCTGTGTGGTGCTCTGGGCTCTATCCCTCTGGAGAGGCTGGTCCTGCAGCTCCTGGCCAGGTCTAGCCTCCTGCTTCTCTTTAGAGCCCCTCCCCCGCCTATGATCCCTCTCCCCCCAGCCCCCCTGCCCCAGGACCTTCCCTGAGGGTTTGTGTGTTAGGTATCTGCTAAAGAGCTTGGTCTTCTCTGTGATCTACCGCCTGTCGCCATAGGCAGGGCATCGGTCGTTCTCCTTAACCCCCACACCTTGGCCTACGTGACTCATGAGGATATCTGCAGATGCTTTGCTGGTGAGCAGAGCCTGAGTGGGGGGAGGTGGCGGTTGGGCTGGGCTGAGCCACAGTCCTGAGCAGTGGGTTCAGTATGCAAAGAGAGTTCCATCTCTTAAGAGAGTTCCTGAGGCCTTCCTAAAGAGGAATCAGGCAGGGTGAGTTCGGGATTTGAGGGTCCCTGTGGAGGCTAACCATATTGAGAGGATACAAGAATCCTGGAATGAGTTTCCGGGTTAGTCCTTATCTACCCTTGAGTTTGGCCTCTGCATCCTCGTTCGTGCTTGCTTGTATTCAGGGGGCAGTGATAACCGCTTCCAACCTGTAGTTAGTTTAGTTGCATTATGGATACAGGAACTGTCCCTTCTCCATCTTTCATCCCTCAGACTGGTCCTGGGGAAGGGATGTTGGCCTTGGCCAGAACACCTTCAGCTAGGGAGCAGCCCTCAGCTGAAGATGTGTGATGCCCATGGCCAGCAATTTTTTGCTCCGCATGTTTGAATCTGGACTTTCTGGTTACAGACCTCTGGACTCTTGGGAGGAGAAAGGCTCTGGTTCTCTACCCAAGCCACTGTGCGGGGTGGGTGAGGCCCATCCCTGCTGTCTGGGCCCTCAAAGACCATAATGTCCTTACTTGCTCCAAGGGACAGGAGCCCCCATTCCCAGCTCAGATTGAGCCCCTGTGCCCTGACCCATACTCCTTGATATTCTAGGAGACACCCTCCTGGCCATCCGGGCTCCGTCTGGCACCAGCCTGGAGGTGCCCATCCCAGAGGTGGGTGCTCATCTCAGGCAGGCAGGGTTGGTTGAGGGTGGATGCTGGCTGTGGAGCCTGATAAGTCCAGGGTGGGGCAGGTAGGGGGAGGCCTGAACTTCTGGGTTATCTAGGAGGACGGGCAGCCTGGAGTGGGAGAGGACACTGCGGCTCGTGTCGGGCAGGAGCCAAGCCTGCTTCCAGTCCCACCTGCTCTCCATCCTCTGTCCCACACCCCCAGGGCCTCAATGGGCAGAAGAAGTACCAGATTCATTTGAAGAGTGTGAGTGGCCCCATCGAGGTGCTGCTGGTGAACAAGGAGGCGTGGAGCTCACCACCTGTGGCAGTGCCTGTGCCGCCGCCTGAAGATTTGCTCCAGAGCCCCCCTGCTGTCTCTACTCCCCCACCTCTGCCCAAACCTGCTGTGGCCCTGCCCCAGGATGCCTCGCACCTAAGCAGTCCCCAGGTGACCACCACCACCTGTGTCCCTGGCAGCACTGAAGCCCAAGGGATGGCCAGTCCAGCAGCTGAGATCACAGGTGAGACATGACAAGCACCTGGTGACAGAGTGATCTCTGGGTCCCAAGGGGCAATACCTCTGGGTTGTGGGATGCTATACTCAGAGATGGCGGAGACCCTATGGGGGTTGTCCTTTTTCTGGCCCCCAGCTGACCTCCCCTTGCTGTGACAAGGGAGCCCTTTTTAACAGAGAGTCTCTGACTGAGCGAAAGGGCATTAGGGGTGGCAGTCCCCCCCAGATCCACCTATGTCTTACTTGCGCCAACAGCCCCTCTTGAAGGGTGGTCACAGCAGCCATGTTGTCTGGAGTCTCCCCCTCTTACCGGCCTCACGCCCCTGTCTCCTTCAGTGCCTCATTTCCAGGTTACCTCTTCAGGGGTGACTGGCAGTGCCTAACTCTCCTCGGGCCTGGAAGCCAGGGCTGTAGGCATCCTGGCTGTGTGTTCTGTCACAGCCAGCTTCAATATCCCACTTCCTGCCCCCAAGTGACTGGGTTCGGGGCATGTGGTTGCAGTGAGCGGCGGCCCTGAAACCGATAGCAAGGACAGTGGTGAGCTCAGCTCACTCCCACTGGGCCCAACAGCACTGGACACGCGGCCACTGCAGTCTTCTGCTCTGCTGGACAGCAGTAGCAGCAGCAGCAGCAGCAGCAGCAGCAGCAATAGCAGTTCATCTGGACCCAACCCTTCTACCTCCTTTGAGCCCATCAAGGCAGACCCCACAGGCGGTGAGTACTTGTCCCATCGGGAGCAGGGAGAGCCCAGCCTTAGCCATCCTAGGTCAGAAACAGAACTGGGGCTGGAAACTCCACTGTCCTAACTCCTCAGACAGAGCTGGCTAGCACAAGGGCCAGCCCTTGCCATCCACCTTGCCTAGACCAGAGCTCTGCCAGCGAGAGTGAGGAGCTTAGCATCTAGATTCAGTGCTGGTGCCTGTTTGTCCCCCTTACTGGTCTGTCACAAAATTCCCTGGCCCTGTCTCAAACCCTGCCTGCCACCCTTAGACTCAGGTCTCAGGAAGGCGAAAGCACTCTTGGGGAAGGGGCCGCGGTATGGCCCTCGGACTCCAAAGACGGGCAGCACCTTCCCGGGAGAGGCGGTATTATCTCTCTGGAGTCCCATCTCCATCCGGCAACTTGAGTGTTTGCTTCTTCCAGGACTCCTCCCCAGCCCATAGGCACTGCTCTGTCCTCACTAAATGACACTTTGCCCTCTGTCTCCCTCTCTTATTTTCCCTGTCTCCTCTCTGTCTGGACTCTGAGAAAGTCATCTCTACTCCACTTCATATCTTGGTCTCCTAGTCACCCCCTGCTTGCAGCAGTCAGGACCCCTGCACCCACCCCACACCCCATGCTCTTGACAAGTTGCTCACCCTGACTGCCAGCCCCCGCGGATTTCAAGGCCGCTGCGCTCTGATGGTCTCTTGCTCCGCACTGACGCTTTTTTCTCCTCCGGCTTTAACAATGCCAGCTCTTGGCTGTTCTCACGCTGGCAGCCCTTCTGACCCCTTCCTGGCACTTCCTTAAATATTGACACTTCCCAGGTCTCTGTCCCGTGCCACACCTGCAGAGGGCTAGATGAACCCCTAGCTTCTGTCTTGCTCAGGTCTTTCGTCTGGACCCCACACTGGTGTGCGTGTGCCTTCTTCTGCACATCCAGTGGGTACTTCATTCCCACGTGTTCTCAACCGCACTTGCTTTTCCAGTTCCAGCTCCTTCTCCCTCCTTCTCCTCCTCCTCCCACATCACATCTGCTAAGTGAGTTCTGTTCCAGACATCTCTCCTATCCTCAGCACTCGGGATCTGTCAGCCACCTCTGGTGTAAATTCTTCAGCTTCCTCCTCATCACCTCAGTCGACAAGGATCTGTCTGAAGCACAGCCTACCTGGCATTTCCGTTTACAAAAGTACCTTTAATGGCTTCCTAAGGCCTGTTGGATAAAACCAGAGCCTCTTAGCCTAGCATAGGACGTCCCTTGTGATCCAGCCCCAACACTCCCTGCCAGCTTCATTTTTTCCTGCTTTACATGTGCATGCTCCTGGTCAGACCTTTGCAGCAGGGCTCTCACCCTGTAGCATTAGCCCCTGTTCAAGTGTCTGCCTCCTCCTCTGCCAGGTAACCCTGCTCAGATGTGGTGTCTGAGCCTGTCACCAAGGAAGTGCCTGGTAAGGGTGGGGGTGGACAGGGCATTTGCCAGTCAGGGCGCCCTCCATCAGACAGGGTATGCATGCTGAGCTCAGAAAGGAAGGGGTCTGCTTGCCCTTCTGCAGCACTTCTGAGTTAGAAGGGCTGCACCACCTGCAATGAGCCTTTGGTACCCTGGGCTCAGCACTGGGCATTTGGGTCAGCAAGGGTGATTCACAGATAGTGCCAATTTGGCTTGGGACAGGGCCTCCATCTCTTCAGCTGTGCCGAGCCCCAGAATGGGTGTTATAGGATCTGAGGAAGTTGGGGGCTGGAGTGGGGCCGGGCTGACCCTCTGTGCCCTTGAGCGTGGCATTCTTGTCTTTCAGTTCTGGAACTCCCCAGAGAGCTGTCGGAAATCTTCGATCCCACGCGAGGTAGGGCTGTGTTCGCCGTAGGGCCAGGGGCTGGGGCGCAGCTTGTTGGGTCTCACAGCGGTTTTCTTGCCCTTCTGGGGACCTGTGGTTGTGGTTGGGACCTGGACAAAGTGTAAAGATTCCTGATTGAGGGGTTCCCTTCATGGGCTCTGGTGGGTGGAGAAGCAGGAGCCAGAAATGGACCTGAGCTCTTTCTCCTTCCACAGAGTGCATGAGCTCAGAGCTGCTGGAGGAGCTGATGACCTCAGAAGGTGGGTGGCTGAGGGAGGTGGAGACTGGGTGTGGACGGGGTTGGGTGGCTGTTGGGTAGGGCCTTGGCCCCAGGCCTCAGTCTGGTACTCTCCACAGTGTTTGCCCCCCTTCTCCGCCTTTCTCCACCCCCGGGAGACCACGATTACATCTACAACCTGGATGAGAGTGAAGGTGTCTGTGACCTCTTTGATGTGCCTGTTCTCAACCTCTGACTGATGGGGACGCCCTGTGTGGCTGGGACACAGACTAACCTGAGGGCTGCTTGGGGACCTCCCCACACCTCACCCCTCCACAGCTTGAGAGCCACAGACTCCTGGCTTCCCCAGCCTTCCCTCACTGCAGTTCCGGCCACAGCTCCCACTGCTGCACTGACATCGGTATTGGGCTGGGCGAGCAGGTGAAAAGGGCTCAGCTCCCTCCATGGTGGGGCCAAAATATTTGCCTCTCCTTTTCTGGAGCCTTCCCCCTCCTTGTGCCCTCCCTGAGCCCAGGCTCTGCTGCCACCCAGTGTCACAGAATGAGGACCCCCTAGAGCAGCTTGTCCAACCCCCACTGCCCGGTCCCTGCTAGCTCCTCCCCCTCCCCGATGGAAGCTGGGGTGGAGTTGGCCACTTGCCGGCACCACTTCTAGGCTCCTTCACTTCTCCCCCACCCCTTGACCCTAAAGCTCCTGGTCTTCTCTGTCCCTCTTCTGCCTGACCCTTAGCCCTGACAACCTGTAGGTGGTGGTAGGGGATGCAATCAGGAAGAAACAGAGGTCTCTAGCTAGGAGTTTGGGCAGGTGAGTCCCTGAGGATTGGCCCAACCTCCCGCTGCCGTATAGTCCCTCTATTGTTTATTCATTTACCCTCATTTAGAGCCATTTGCGGAGATTTAGAAAGATTTGCAGTAATGGATGGATTCGTATATAAAGATTATTTTTATACTTTTTGCAGCAAAAGGAAGTTGTAATATTTGTACAGTACCCAAGTGAATAAAGATCATGCCTAAGGCTATGTCTGGTCTGGTTCTTTTGGGGAGAGGGGCCTCCCTGGGACTGCAGGATTGGTGGTGGGACTGGACGGGTCACCTTGCAGGAACCAGAGGTGTGGCAGCGCCAGCAGCCCTCCCTCCCCGCCCCCACCTGCCTCACCTTGGGGTGGGGCGGGGCCTCTTCAAGGCGGGGCGGGCAGGCGCCGTCCTCCTACCTCGGGACGCCAACCCGGAACTAGCCTCGGCTCCCTCGGGAAGGACGGAGCGCTTGGCCAGGTGTGGGAGCCTGGGCAGTGAGTGCCGGCCACCAGTGTCAGGTTACGGACAGAGGGACACCCTCATTGTCGTCTGGGGCCCAGACCAGGTGCGCCCTCCGCAGGAGGTTGCACGGTTTAGAAGGCAAAGGCGCCCCGCCCCAGCTTGACCATGGCGCCCCCAAGAGACGTGGTGAAGATCGCCGTTCAGAAGCGTGATGCCATCCCGCAGCTCATCCAGCTGGACCAGGTCACCCGGCCAGTCCGGCCAACACCCACCCTAGCCCACCTCTGGGTCGCCCTCTTCCCCTCAGAACAGCCCACCCTTCCCCAGGTTCTTCCCCAACTCCTCCCCGCTCCTGGCCTCGTGAGTGACCTCTTCACTTGCAGGCAAAGCCCCTGGCCGCTGTGCTGAAGGAGGTGTGCGACGCGTGAGTGCCGGCCTGTCAGGCCAGGGGGTGGGGGAAAGGCGGGAGGGGTGCGCCTTACCTGCCTCACTGAGCCGCCTCTGCCTGCAGGTGGAGCCTGGCTCACTCTGAACGCTATGCCCTGCAGTTTGCTGACGGGCACAGGAGATACATCACTGAGAATGTGAGTGCCCACTGCTCTGTGGACCCTTCTAATTTCTGATTCCCGGCCCCGATTCCTCCCACTCCTCACCCCACGAGAATGTGATCTCTCACTGCGTTCCCAATGCTCCCTCGTTGACAATCCGTTAACCAGTCCTCAGAGCCCTTCCTGACTTCTCTCTCCCTTTTCTGCTGTCTTCTCCAGAACCGCTCAGAGATCAAGAATGGCAGCATCCTGTGCCTCAGCACTGCCCCAGTAAAGCCCGTCCTGGCCCCACCCTCATTCCCTGCCCCCCTGCCCCTGCCTCCTTTCTGTCCCCCTATGCCTCTGCCCCAGGTTTGGAGGCTCTAGTCACATCCCTGCAGTGCTCCACCTAGTGGACACCCTGGTCCCCACACCGCCAGTCCCCACTCCTTACCTCCACCCAGCCTCCCTGCTCACCTTTGCTTCTGCTCCCTGCCCCTGCCAGGACCTTGAGGCTGAGCAGCTGTTGGGTAGGCTGCAGAGCGGGAGTCATGAAGGGCGCCGGGAAGCTCTGCAGCACCTCGCCCTGCTGGCCCCTGACATGACCTTTGCCCAGGAGGTCATCAGCCGTGATGGGCTAAAGAGGCTAGGCACCATCATTGAGGAAGGGGATGAGTGAGCATCGGGCTGTGGTTGGTGGTGGACGTGGTGGGGCTGGGGGTCCTGATCCGGGCCCTCCTCAGCCCCAGATGTCCCCCCAGCCTAGGGGAGGTGCTGGCCCTCGCACTGCAGGCCTTCTTGGAGCTCATGGAGCATGGCGTGGTGTCCTGGGAGACGCTCACTATCCCCTTTGTTAGGAAGGTGGGTGGGCTTTCCTAGGGACAGCAGGTAGGGGCAGTTGGGTGGTGTTAGGGTCTGGCCGTCCATGCCGGTCAGGTGGTGACAACCCCTACCCCTCTTACAGGTGGTGTCCTATGTGAACATGAACCTGATGGATGCATCTGTGCAGCCCCTGGCCCTCAGGTTGCTGGAGAGCGTGACCTTGAGCAGCCCTGTCCTGGGCCAGCTGGTCAAAAATGAAGTTACACTGGATAGGCTGCTGGTGCACCTACAGGTGTAAGTGTCTCGGGGTGGGGCAGAGTGAGAAGAGCACAGTCAGATCCTGGATGGCCCGTTGAGCCCTCTTCTTGTCCCAGGATGAACCAGCAGCTGCAAACCAAGGCCATGGCACTGCTGACAGCCTTGCTGCAGGGGGCCAGCCCCGTGGACCGTAAGGTGGGTGTCCATCTGGGAGGTGGATGAGGGGCAGGAGCTGCTGAGCACTGTGCTCCTCCCTGCGCCTACGAGGCTGGTGCTCATGGTCACGTTATCTAAGCCCCCTTCCCACCCACTCTCAGCAAATGCTTGACAAACTGTGGCAGAGAAACCTTCGCCAGTTCGTCTATAAGGTACGAAGCACTGGGCCCGGCAGACCCCTCCCTATTCCTCCTCTCCCCGTGAGCCCGAGCTCACGCTCGTGGACTGGCTGTCCTCCAGAACATCATCCACAGTGCAGTGCCGATGGGCGACGAGATGGCTCACCACTTGTACGTGCTGCAGTCCCTCACCCTGGGGCTGCTGGAGCCGCGCATGCGGACTCCACTGGACCCCTACAGCCAGGTGGGTGCCTTTGGGGTACACAGGCTGGGGGCAGCTGGAGCTTGGCCTTGAATCTGATGTGACTCCTCCCCACCCCCAAACGGTGACCCCAGGATCAGCGGGACCAGCTGCAGGCCCTGCGCCAAGCTGCCTTTGAGTCAGAAGGGGAGTCCCCCAGCGCTGGGCTGAGTGCTGACCGTCGCCGTTCCCTCTGTGCCCGCGAGTTCCGCAAACTGGGCTTCTCCGTGAGTGACCCTCCCCGAGCCCCCCACCCTGCCTCAACCCAGGACTGCTGTTGTTTCAGAGGGCAGGGCCCCTGCCTCAGCTGCTTGTCCCCCTTCCTCCAGAATAGCAACCCCGCACAAGACCTAGAGCGTGTGCCCCCCGGCCTGCTGGCCCTGGACAACATGCTCTACTTCTCCAGACACGCGCCCAATGCCTACAGCCGGGTCAGTGTTGGGGAGGGGGCGGCGGAGCAGGGTGCTTGCCTGGGAGGGTCCCCGTGGCTGAGCTGTGACTCCCCGCCCGTTCTCTGCTCCCGCTGCCTCAGTTCGTGCTGGAGAACAGCAGTCGCGAGGACAAGCACGAGTGCCCCTTCGCCCGGAGCAGCATCCAGCTGACCGTGCTGCTGTGCGAGCTGCTCCGTGTTGGGGAGCCCTGTGAGCGGGCCTGGGCAGTGTGTCTGGGAACAGGGGACGGAAGGGCAGAGAGGGCCAGGGGCTTCACATACTTTCTCCCTGAGCCCCTCCTGCCCCCCTGCTCCAGGCTCCGAAACGGCCCAGGACTTCTCACCCATGTTCTTCGGCCAAGACCAGAGTTTCCATGAGCTCTTCTGTGTGAGCATCCAGCTGCTGAATAAGACCTGGAAGGAGATGCGGGCCACACAGGAGGACTTTGACAAGGTGGGTGGGTGGGTGGGTGGGAGCTGGGAGGCCTCCGCCAGGGCAGGGGGCTGTGCCGGGAGGGGCCCAGAGCTCAGACCCTGACCTAAGCCTGGGGCGGCCCCAGGTCATGCAAGTGGTCCGGGAGCAGCTGGCCCGCACGCTGGCCCTGAAGCCCAGCTCCCTGGAGCTCTTCCGAACCAAGGTGAACGCGCTCAACTATGGGGAGGTGCTGCGACTGAGGCAGACAGAGCGCCTGCATCAGGAGGGCACGCTGGCCCCTCCCATACTGTGAGTGGCGGCGATGGGTCCAGTCCTAGACCCTGCTTTCCCTGGTGACCCACGGGCCTTGCCCCAGGTCAGTCCTGTCAGCAACCCTCCTCCCCCAATCCAGGGAGCTTCGGGAGAAGCTGAAGCCGGAGCTCATGGGCCTGATCCGCCAGCAGCGTTTGCTCCGCCTCTGCGAGGGGACGCTCTTCCGCAAGATCAGCAGCCGGAGGCGCCAGGGTTGTTGAGTGGGCAGGGGGACAGAGGGCGGCTGGCTTGGGGTCAGGGCCCCGCTCATCTTTCCTTCCTCTTCCCCAGATAAGCTGTGGTTCTGCTGCCTGTCCCTCAACCACAAGGTGCTGCAGTATGGGGATGTGGAGGATGGCGTCAGTCCGCCTGCCCCCGAGAGCCTCCCGGAGCAGCGTAAGGAGGGCAGGGGCAGGGGCAGGACGCCTGCTTTTCCAGACCACCCATGCCCTGGGATACCTGGGGCCCCAGTGGTCAGCCCAGCTTCTTCCCACAGTCCCTGTGACTGACATCAGGGCACTACTGACCGGCAGGGACTGCCCCCACGTCCGGGACAAGGGCTCCGTGAAGCAGAACAAGGTGAGGCCAGTGGGGGCCTGGGCTCCTTCCCACCTGCCCTGCCCGGCCCCCTGCTCAGTGCTCCTGGTTCCCTTGCCTCCGCAGGACCTCTGTGAGTTAGCTTTCTCAGTCTGCTATGACCATGGGGAAGAGGAGGCGTACCTCAACTTCATTGCCCCCTCCAAACGGGAGGTGAGTATTTGGGCAGGTGGAGCTGATGTGGGCAGATGGGCAGGGGAAGAGACTGGCAGGCCCTCATGGCGCTGGCTCCACCCCCAGTTCCACCTGTGGACAGATGGGCTGAGCACCCTGCTGGGCAGTCCCATGGGCAGTGAGCAGACACGGCTAGACCTGGAACAGCTGCTGACCATGGAGACCAAGCTGCGCTTGTTGGAGCTGGAGAACGTGCCCATTCCTGAGCAGCCACCCCCTATCCCCCCGCCCCCCACCAACTTCAACTTCTGCTATGACTGCAGCATCGCTGAACCTTGACAGGTTGGCCAAGGGCCACAGCTGCTGCCACTGTGGTGGCCATGAAGGGTGAAGGGTGGGGAAGTGCAGACACCCTGATCAGCAGAGGCTGCAGCAGAAATAAAGTCTGCTTGGCTCCTGGGTATGTGTCCAGCCAGCTGTGCACCCGGTAGGCCACGCCTGCCTTCAGGCTTAGCTGGCGAATGAGGTGTGGGGCGTCAGGCCAGGGCCGCAGCTTGGGGCCACAAAGCTGAGCAGCTACAGCTGAGGGGCTGGTGTTCTGGAGGGGGGCCCTGTTGTCCTTCCTCAGGGTGAGTCCTCAGCTCCCCTCAGTGCTTGGTGTGCAGAGAGGGGTGGCCTGTGTTTGCAGGGGCACCAACCAAGGGAGGGCTGGTGCTACCAGCCAGGTGAGGGAAAAGCAGCAGGGCAGGAGGCATTTCCCAAGTGGACGCCCTCCTGGGCAGCATTAACTGGGGTCTAGTTGGGGGGCTTTGTTTCCAGAGGCTCCTGACAGTCTGAGCTCAGTTGTGAACACTGCTTGACCTGCCCTGTGTCCTTTGTGGGACTTGGAGGCCCTCTGGTAAGAGGCTGGAGAGGAGAGATATGAAGCTAGGCCTGCTTTGTGCCAAAGGGCAGATTTCAAATTCCAGGAGACATCCTCAAGTGGTGGGAGGATATTCTGACCAGAGGGAATTCGGTGAAGGAAGCCTGAATTCTAATTAACACTCACTGCAGGAAGGTGGGATGGGGCCACAGGCCAGCCAGAGCCCCTGGGGTCATAATTGGCTAAGGGTATCGGACCCAGCTGGAGGTCACACTCAGAGGTCGTGGACCCCAAGGGTCTGGGGCCAAGAGGAGCACACCCGCCCACAGGACCCACAGGACAGGCTGAGAGCTGCCGCCACTCTCTGACCGCCTTTTCCACATCGCTCGCTCCCTCTTTCCCATCGCCTCCTCAAGTATCTTTTATAACAACTTTAATCATCAACACGTTACCTTGAAGAGTGATGAAGTGACATTTCCTCTGGAGAAATGCTGAGCTTCCCCTCCCCCAGCTATGCTTCTGACTCAGGTACCCAGAGACTTCCCACCACACTTGAATAGTCTGCAGTTGAGTTCAAGGTGAAAATGAAGGTGGGGATCCCAGATGCAGTTAAGTCCCCCAATCTTCCCTCTCAGTGGTCCAGGCCCTGGGGCAGGCCACCATCATCTTGACAGGCACCTCCTGACTTCCTGCCTCCAGTGCTTTCAATCCCAGCCACCACAGCAGCCTTCTCAAACGTGAAGCTGATCTGATCACACACACCACCCCCGCCCTGCAGTTTTCAGCATTTCCCTATTGTCCCGGGGATAATGGTCACGGTGCCACAATGGACAGAGTTGAGATGGACAGCAGATGTAGTTTAAGTCTTCCAACAGAGTGCCTGTGGCTTGCGGGGCTCCCGGTGCTCGGTCCACGCTGGCACCCTCCCTCACCCTGTTGGAGCCTGGACCCCCCACCCCCTCCAGCACCAGCTCTGGCCTGTCACATGCACCGTCCAGTCCCTTCTGCCCGATTGCCCTCTTCTCTGCTGCTCGTTTTTTCACTGCCTTGAGTCCTTCCTTGGCCTCCCAGGCTAAGCTCATTGCTCCCCTGGGCTCCCGGTCCCCGGTGCTTGTTTTTCATTTGTGCGCACCCTGCACACTGGGCTGTCCCTGCCTGTTGGCCCATTTGTCTCCCCAGCTGGCCCGGAGGCTGGGCGGGCTTCATCCCCTCTGAATCCCCACGTAAAGCAGGCACTCAGGCAGCCCGGCTGGCTGCCCCTAGAACTGATGGACAGATGGACAAAGTGTAGGTGAATGTATGGAGGGCCAGAGACATTCTCAGAGCTGCTGTTGAAAATTCACTGGTGCTGTCTAAGAGGTCGGACTAGATGACCGCTAATGCCCCTTCCTACCCAGAGGTGCCATTCGCTGTCCTCTTTATTTTTTTCTGAAGACAACCTCATGGACTCTGGCATCGTTAATCAGTGTGTTCCGGGGTCTGGCTGGGCCGAGTGCACACGGGTGTGCCTTTGCTGCGGAACCTGCCGGGAGCTCCTGCTGGGAGAGGCTTTCAGAGTCTTCCAAGGTGTAGGGCTTTGGGCCACGCCTAAGGAAGAAGTTGTCTCAGGTGTTCCTCCATCATCCCTGGGTTGCTCTGGGCTGCTTCCACTGAGGTGGGGAGGGTAAAAGAGGGGTTTTCGGTCTGAGAACTTCAGATAAGGAGGTAAAATCTGGAATTTTTAATCTTGTTTTTGGGTTTACAACAAAGGCTGGCTTGGCTGCTAAAGTTCAGTGCTGGCAGGGGACTAGGGGAACTCCTGTAGTGAGCAAGGTAGGGCAGAGGCTTTAGGTAGGAGAAGTGGGCAGGGCAAAGGGCATGTGGTCTGCTCCTCCCCAGCACCAGGCCCTGCCAGCTATGGGCCTGGGAGTTCCGGACCCAGGCTTGGCCAGCAGAGCAGGAACTGGCACTTCCAGCTGCCTGTGGCAGCCACAGGGAGCTGGAAAGAAGCGCTCGCTGGGCTGTGGGGTAGACTGGGGTAGGAAGCACCCTGGGTTTCCTAAAGGCCTAGCAAAGATATTTACAGCTTGCGGAAGGGGCTCTTGCACGTAGCAGAGGGAAACAGGAGTCAAACTCCAAGTCCAAAAGCCAGGGCTAGGGACTATGGAGGCTGAGCAACAAGCGCTGCTTACCAACCTGGTCTCAGAGTGTTAGGGTCAGGTCAGCCCCTCCCACGAAGCGTGACTGGACACAGGTCGCCTGGGGCAGTTGGGCTTGGAATTGCCTGACAGCAGCCATGCTAATACCAGGGCACATGGCGACATCTAACATCTGGATCTGCTTGCATGACTGCCCAATGGAATCCAGCGTTCTGCAGGGAGGTCACCGTGTGGGTGCCTGGCCCAGCGTGGGGCCCCAGCCCAGCCCCTGCACTGTGGCATCATGGACACACTTACTGCTCTGTGAGCTGACTGCAGCTGGACAGGTTGAGGTGCTGCAGCCTTGGCCAGGAGCTGGCTGCCTGGGCCCAGCCCTCATCGCTGAGGAGGCCACAGTGACTCAGCGCCAAGTGCTCCAGGCTAGGGCAGCCTCTGGCCACAGCCACCAAGCCCTTGTCTGTGAGTGCTGGCAACAGGCTCAGTGACAAGTGCCTCAGCCGGGGGAACTGGAGCACCTGCAAGGATGGGGGGTGTTGGGATGGGTGTCATACGGTACTGGAGCCCAGGGCCTGGGGTTCTTCTAGGTTCCCCCACCCACAGCCAAAGGAGAGGCCACAGGTGGCAGAAGCCAATGAGAAAGAAACTTTTTCTAAGCAAAAAGTGGGTCAGCCCAGGCCCACGGCTCCAGCCCCAGGACCCTCAGCCTCCCCACACCCCCAGCCCCACACCTTTGCCAAACTAGCGTCAGTCAGCTTGCTGCAGGCTGTGAGGTCCAACTCCTGCAGGGCCCGCAGCCTGAGCAGGGAGGGGCCCTGAGGCTGGGGAGAAGGGGCCTTGGGGCCCAAGGCCTGATGCTCCAGCTCTTGGCATGGCTGTGGGAAGAGGCCCCTGCTTCTCAGGTTCCTCCCTCCTGAGTTTGGCCCTCAAGTGTTCTGAGAAAGAGACTCAGGAGGGGCAGGAGGGCAGGTGAACCCAGGAACCGCCCCATCCTCCATGACCTTGAGGGTCCCACACCTGGGATCCCTGTGCTGGCTCCTCACTTGGTTCCCCCAGTCCCAGAAGCCCCCAGTCACGGAGCTCCTTGCACCAGGCCAGGCGCAGGACCGAGAGGGGAGTGAGGTAGGTGCAGATGGCCTGCAGGGTTCGGTTGGTGAGGGCCACACAAGAGGATAAGTCTAGCACCCTGAGACTTGGGCCCAGCGCTCGGATCAGGGAGAACACTGAGGTGTCCTAGGAGGAAAGTGGAGAAGGGAGAGAGCAATGGAGAGGTGGCTTGTGCCTGTGTCACCAGGCTTGGCAAGAGTCACTAGGAAGGTTCTGGCCCCACAGGCAATAGGGAGGTACCAGAGGGTCCCCAGAGGGAAGCAAGAATGTCCCCGTGCTGGTAAAAGGGCAGAATGGACGGAGTAGACCATGGAGGTAGGACACTAGGAAAAGTTTGCTGGAGGACAAAGGCCTAGGTTGGCCGGGGCAGGAAGGATGTGGGTGGAAATTTCTAGGGTGTCTGCCCAGATTGTGCCCCCAGTCCCCACTGAAAGGGTGGGCTGGGGCTGCCCTCTGCCCACAGCTTGCTGGACGAGTGGTAGCCATCCGGCCCAACTGGCACAAGCAAATATGCTCCCCTGGCTTTGACGTGGAACTGCGGGGTCATGGTGGGCGAAGGGCTGCCGCCTGGCAGAAGCAGGCGTGGCTGGGGGAGCAGAGCTAAGGGCCGAGGACAGGAAACTGGTGTGTAGAGAGATGGAGACAAGAATGTGAGGCTCCAGAGAATTCAGCTGAGAGACATGTAGAGGGGCGAGGAGGAGGGGGTAGGGCCGGGGAAGAGAGGCGCTTGTGGGGAAAAGATTAGAGACGGTCTTCAGGCTGGGAATCCCCTGGTCTCGCTGGCGGACTAAAGGAAAACCCACTAAAGACCGACACTGCCACGGCGGGGGTGCCACCGAGAGAGGCGGGGCGGAGTCCTATCGAAGAGACTGGCTTCAGCCAAAAAGTGACCCTGCTGCTCCCCCATCACATTAGTTCCTTCAGGCCCTGCCTGAGAGACCTCTTCCGGGTAACCTTGGTGTCCCTTCCCCACAGGGCTCTGTTCTGTCACCTCCTTTCACCAGGCTTCCTTGCTTCTGGAACACTCACCCACAGCGCCCTCTGCAGATTGCAGTAGTCAATGAGCATTTGGCATGTAAGGTGTATGTCACCTCGTGGGCCGGGCCACCCTGGTCTCTTAGACCTCCCTTCACCTGAGCCCACAGTGGGGAGCTGCCAGGAGTTTTGGGGCCCATACCATCTTGGTCTAGTCTCCTGATCCCAGATCGGGTCCCAAGTTCAGTTCTCACTACTATTCCTTGGACACAAACACCAGGCAGTTCCCCCCTGGTGCCGCACACCCAGTTCCCCCAGCTTCCAGCCCTGGTGAGGAAGGAAGGGGACAGTAGGCTCACCTTGAGTGAGGAGCAGTAGGCCAGGCTGAGGGAGGCCAGTGGGGGTGGAGCTCCACGCACGGAGCCCAGGGCCTGGGCCAATTCCTGCCCACTCACCAGGCAGCACTCGGCCAAGTCGAGGCTCTGTAGCTCGCGCAGGCCTCCCAGGGCTGTGCATCCCGCATCTGTCAGCCGCTGCAGCTTCCTCAGCCTCAGGCACTGCAGGTGCCACAGACCCCGGCTCACAGCCAAGAGTGCCCCATCAGTCAGTTCTGAGCAGCCACTGAGGTCCAGGGAGGTAAGACCCGGTTGTAGGCGGCAAAGGGCGGCCACGGCCTCTGTGGAGAGGTCCCGGCAGCTATGCAGGCTCAGCTCCTGAAGCTTTAGCCCAGCCACCTGGCCCAAGGCCTGCAGGGCCTCGGGTGGCAATCCAGTGCCACTCAGGTCCAGGGCATGCAGCCTATCAGCCCGCTCCTTCAAGAATCGAAGTAGGTTGTGGAAGGAGAGTTGGGAGGGGGAGGAGTCCTGGGGGCCAAGTGAACACCGGGCTGGGCCTACCTCGAAGGTGAGGTGACAATGGGCCAAGGAGAGGCGTTCCAGGCTGGGGGCGCAACTGCTGAGCCGATTGAAGCTGAGATCCACCAGGTCTCGCAGGCCGGCCAGATTGAGCTCACGGAGATTGCTCAGTGCCTGCTCGACCCGCTGTGCCATTTCAGGCTGAGCTAGCAGCATGCCTGACGCAAAGAGGCTGTTGCAGCCACTGAGATCAAGGCTACGCAGGGCTGGGCAGCTCAGGATCAGGGCCACAAAGGAGGCCTCTGTGGGGCTGCCCCCACGGAGGCACAAGCTCTGCAGGTGAGGGCCCAGGTGGCAGGCAACAGACTGCAGCACCTGTTGTGAAGCTGGTGAGCCATCCAGGTTGGTCAGGCTGATGCAGGAAATGCCCCTGAGGCCCAGGCTCTCGATGGCTGGGAGGGAGGCCGCGGACACGGGGATGTTGTATCGCACGTTCGTCTAAAGGGCAGCAGCAGGCCTGGGTTAGCCCCCCGGTCTCAGAGGGTGATGGGCATCAGGTCTGGTAGCAAGGTGCTCATTAGAGGTTGAGGGCAGGTCGGGGAAGGGCCCTTCTACAGGGGGACTCCTGCAGTATGTGACGTCATGTGTGGCTGAGGGGGTACTGGTGGAAATTGGGAGCTGGGAGGACAAGTCACCCGGGGCTCAAGGGGATGGATGACTTAAGAGGAGGGCAGACGATTAGCAATGGATGGGTCTGGATGCCTAAGGAGTCCCATGGGCAGCTGGCATGCTGGGTACAGGAGGGTTGTGGGGGCGCCTGGAGGAGACCCAGCAAAGCCTCCAGGAAGCAGGACAAATTATGCTGGGCCCCAACCTTTGGGATTTTCAGAAGGTGGTCCTGAGACCCATGGACTCAGCCCTTGGCCTGAGCTAAGCAACCAGCCTCCCCTACTTTCTCAAAAGCATATGAATAGTCCTCAGAACAGGTGAAGGCGGGAAGAAGCGAGGCAGGTGTCACTCACCACAACCCTCTGTGGCCCAGATGCCAGAGGTCTGGGGCAGGCAGAGGCCAAGGTCCCCTGGTGGCTTCAGTGTCTCAGCCACACAAATGCTTTCAAAAATGGGTTTTGTGTATAAGTGAAAATGTGGGCATGCATGCAAGTGCGTGTGCACCCGCTAACATGGGTGAGCTCCATGGGCTCCAGAGTTCAAGATGTACTTGTGATACCTGAGGCTCATCTCTGGAGGGCCCGTCTCATCCAGGTAAGGAAGGAGAAGCCTCCATTTCTGGGGGCAGGAACTAAGAGGATGAATATCAGAGAAGCCACGCTGGCCTTGCTGTAGAGGAACAGCAGAGCGAGAGAGGAGAGAACACGGTTGTGGTGGGGGTGTGGGGTGGGGATCAGCTCAGGGTTAAGTCACTGTGGGAGTACGCTGGCTTGTGCAGGAGTTTAAGGATGCCCCAGCTAAGGAGATTTTTCACAAAACTTTCCCTGACCTCGTGCCAGAGGGAGCTAAAGGGCAGTTGGTCTAGGTCTTTGCAGACCAGGTCCATGGCAGAAGGGAGGGGAGGGCTTGGCTTCTAAAATCCTAGCACTGTTTCTCTACCTGAGGGTGCCCAGGCTGCAGGAAGTGGTACTAAACCAGGTTCTCGTTTCAGCCTGTCAACACGATCCTGATGCAGGGGAGCAAAGAGCCTGCCCTGAGAAACCTGCCCTGTCAGCAGCGGTAAGAACAGGCTCCTGTTCCCTGCTGTACCCCACAGAGCAGCTTCAAAGGGAAGCAGAAAGGTAGAGACGACACATAATAGGCACTCCTGCAAGGTACTTAACAACAGGACCCTCCCAGAAAGAATACAGGGAGCTCATTACCGGGTGTGGGGAAACCAGCCCGGCCTCTGCCAGAAGGAAGCAGCCACCTAGGGCCCCCAAGGCTGTCGTCATGGGAAGGAGCGCATGGTAAGTGACGGGGACCAGCTCCTGGCTGCTTCCACAGGGACCAGGAGTCAAACCAAGCTCCCTTCCCGCACCCCACTCTCTGAACGTGGTTATTAGGGTGAGAGCAGCACTCCCCCAAATCCCTTCATGGACACAGGGACACAGTGGGGTAGGGGGACTTCCGAGGACCTGGGTCCCCCTGTCAGAGTTCAGGAGAGCTGGGGAAGATCCCAGTGTGAGGGTGGGGAGGGCGATGGAAAGATCAGGGAGAAGAGATTTTAGAAAAGAAAGATAAAGCTGGCCTCCAACCACGTCAGAGCACTGTGTGCCAGATGATGCATGGAGTGAACCGCAGCTGGGGGAGTGCAGAGCCTGCTGGTTGCCTGGGCAGCACCCCTGCCCCCTCAGTCACGTGCTACCCTGCAGGCCCCAGCTCCCTCTGCCTTCAGTCTTTCTTCTTCCCCTTCCTCCCTAGAGGGGGGAAGCCTAGAGGGGCAGGGATGTTCCTCCTCTCCCGCTGCCTCCTTAGGAACAAGGTAGACAAACAGCTGAGGGAAGGCACTGGCAGTCAGCCCAGGGTCCAAGTCCAGGGCTGACTGGTAGCAGCAAAAGCTACTGGACAAAGGGACAGGGCCTGGCCTAAAGGCCTTCCAGCTCACCCACCTCTCTGCTCCCCACCATTTTTCTTGGTGGAGATGGGACAGCCTATAAATCATCACCCAAGTGGTTGAGCCTGGACTCGAAGTGCAGGAGCCCAGGAACAGCCTTTTAGGGGTGTGTGCCATCTGTCGGGGGCAGAGCAGCAGGCGGAAGGAGCAGGTTCCTGGCCCTTGTCTTTGGCCCTGGTATAGCAAAGCCCCCTCCCTGGGCCCTGGGAAGATGCTTCTGGAGGCTCAAGGAAGGGTACCTACTCCAGCTTTAGCCACCTATCCATAGAGGGGCCAACTAACCTCCGGTCTCCTCCTTTCCCAGTGCTGGCATCTTAAGAGTAAATGCAGTCATTTGGGAAATGCCCTGTACCTGCTCAAAGTGACATGTCCTTTGTCACAGAGGCCAGGATTTCATTGCACCTATCGAAGCTGGAGCTGAGGCTGCAGGGCTGGGCAAAGACTTGGAGAGCCGTCTGCTAGAGAAACGGCCCTCTGGCTGCTGGTACAGGAATCCAAAGCTAACCCCCCTGTTCTCGAGAAGGTCCCTGAGAAGACGGGCCCTGGGGCTCTGGTCTCTAGAGAGGGGTCAGACCTCCAGATCTTTATAGACACCTCAGGCAATAGGATGCAGAGGAGGGCAGAAGCTCAGGTGTCCTGATTCTTCCCAGTGACTAACCCAGCAGCCGGCAGCCAGCACCCCCACCCTCAGAAACAGGCAGAGCCTGGGTGTATGCAGGGGTGCTGCCTTTGTCTACCTTCTTGTCTGAGAAAAACTGGGATTAAGTGGGGCAGGTCAGGGAGAATAAGAAGTCACCAAGTCCAGTATCCTAGCCTGGCCTGGTGAGCTGGAATCTTCCATAGCTCCTGCTAGCTGGGGCACTACCTGCTTGTCACCCTGTGCACACCGGGGCCCTGGAAGATGGTTCCTGCCCATAGGTTCTGCAGATTGCTTTCTGGGATGCGGTGGTGGTGTCAGCAGGGCCCTAGACGTCCTGGTACCGGGGGCCTGGCCCCCCGGGGCAGCCAGCCCGGGAAGGGGGGTAGGGCTGGGTTTTGCAGAAGCACCAAACTGTTCTCTGTCAATGTTCTGTCTGGAGCAGCCCCAGCTCTAAAGTGGTGGGCTCTAAGTCCCAAACTCTGACCCCGCCTCTTCCTCGCCTTACTCCCTTTACTCCTGTTCCAATCTCACCTACAGCCCGGGGCCTGACTGCCCACTTTGCTTCTTCTGCCCTCTCCTTTGCTGGACTCCAAGAGGCCTCTCCCCTGATTACATCTCCTTAGGGTCCTCGTGGCCGCAGCCATCACGCTGTTGTGCCCATTCTCCTTGCCCGCTGCCTCCTCTGGGTGTGTGCTGCGGATACAGAATTCTGTGCCGAGGAAGCCATGGTGTCCCCTCTGGCTTGCACCGTCAGCACTGGCCACTCCTGCCCCCCCACCCCCAGCTCTTTTCTCATCCCCCTTGAGAATTCCCTCCAGGCCCCCTGTCCTCCAGCCAAGGAGGCTACTGCGGTACCCTCCCTCGCTCCAGCCTTCTCAGAGGTGACCTGCTCTGTTTCCGAAAGAAACTACAGCCATCAGTGGAAAGGCCCTCCCGTCACATTCACTAGCGGGCTCCTGGCAGAGCCTGCTCTGACCTCCTCCCCTCTCTTGCTCTTTAGTTCAAGGCAACTCCTGTCCTGGTCTACTGAGGCTATTCCCCGCCTTCCCTAAAAGCCCTGCGGTCTCCGCCGTTGCACTCCTCCCTCCCCAGAGTCCACAGACACCCCAGAGTCTTAAACAACAAAAAACCTCCCTTGATCTTGCACCATCTTCTCACCTCTCCTATCTCTCCCTTTCCCTCCACAGTCACGCTTCTTGGAAGCACGTGGGCACACCCGCACCCACCGTGGGCACCCATTTACCCTCCCTCCCCCACTGCCACCACAGAGCCACTCATTCCTGGCAACCGCCCCCCTCCAGGAAGGCCATCAACATCTGCCATGGCCCCTGTTTTGGATGGCCAGTCTCCCCCTGGGGGTTCTGCGACTCTGCCCTCTCAGCTTTCCTCCTACCTTCTGGCTTACTTCCCATCAGCCTCTTTTGGGGTCACCAAAAAAGAGAAAGACCCAGTCTGTAGGCAAGTGGGTTCCCTGAGGTTTTTTCCACTCTCTCCCTCTCACCCCTTTGCCCTGCCATCCATTCCCCACCCTGGCAGACTGCACTTCATCCCATTACAGCTACTTTATGGTCCCCATCATTTTCCAGGACAGCAGACCTGCGAGCCAGTTACCTGGCAGACCTCTCTGCGGATACACTGGAGATGCAGATCTGAATTCAGTCTTATTCCCCAGCTCTGCCCTTCTCCTAGGCCCTCAGCGCCCTCTACCAAGTTACCCGAGCTGGAAGTCTGGGCACCATCCTAGACTGCTCCCTCACATCCGATGCCCTGAGCCCTTTCCATTCCATCTCCTTGATATGCTGCAATATGCCCCTCTGCTCACACCTCACTGCTCCTGCCGTATTGTCTGACAAAAATAAATTACAGCAGCTTCCTGCTAGCGACTGGGGTCCTGGCCGCCAGTTCCCTGGCTCCATCCATCCTTGGTGGTGTCGCCAGAGCGATCCTCACAACAGGCCAGTCGACCCTCATGGACCCTCTGCTGGTCCTTCACTTCACAGGAGGAGGCTGAGCTTCCTGGCTGACACTGGAGCCCTCTGTGTCAGAGCCCCGCCTACTCTTCATCCTTAGCCTCCCCACGCCAGCGCCCCCCTCCTCCCCACCCCCAGCTCTGGGAATGCCAACCTCTG